>JAVTVY010044609.1:0-21729 GCA_036873755.1 Hanleya hanleyi | reverse complement strand
CGCCCGGCTGGCTGTTAGTTTTTACTAAACCTGGTATGTGGACGGCGATGGTGGGAGGGCGCGGCGACCTGTAGTAGTCTAAGTTATTACTACTACAGATTCATTATTAGTAGGGCATAGGCTATGGCTGCGCCTACCAGCCATTGCTGATTCCGTCGTGAATGTTCGCGGGCCATGGCCTGGAAATCCTGGGTGGCTGCTAATGTCCAGTAGTAGTGGGAGATGGGTTCCTTCTCTCGCAAATCCACTTTGTTAAGGACTGCATCTGTGAACGCATGTAGGATCTCCCGTCGCCCCTCGTTGTTGTCGCCATCTTCATACATAGCCTGTACCACGGCACGGTAATCCATGAATGAATTCACCTTGGATGCATACCGTAGAATGCGAAACGCTTGGGTCTTCGACATTCCGCTGGAAAGCCGTGGACAGGTCTCCATCATTCCACAGGAAGAGTGTGGGCGGGTTTCCGTCCCGCAGGTAGAAGAGTGTAGGCAGGTCTCCGACATTCCGCTGGAAAGATGTGGACGGGTCGCTGTAAGTGTGTGTCTATATAAGATGATGTTTAAAGCCGTTACTGGTATCCCCATCGATTCTGTATGTTTAATAGGTGGTTGCGGCGTAGAGCCTGGGCCGGCAAGGGTGGTGGGCCGTCCCGAGGCTCTACAGAGTATGCGCCCAGCCCCCCACTTGGGAAGCTCCCCGCTCCCCCACACCTCCCCCACAAATTAGTGTCCCTTGGGAAGCTCCCCGCTCCCCCACACCTCCCCCAAAAATTAGTCTATTAGCCCCCCCTGCTGCTCCTCCCGCTCCAGGCCTGGTAGGGGTAAGGAGCGTGGGCGCTACGGTATCTACTGAGACAAAACATGTATCGTACTGGGGGGTTGCTGATGTGTCATTACATAGCCGACAGTCAGCACTAAAAGTATATATAAGCCCGCTGGGATTTGGTACACTATACCATGTATTAGTTAGCCAATAAAGCCGTGACCGTTTTCATCCAAACCTCTAAATATGCTTTGGTGTGAGTTTGTTTAATTAAGGGCAATATCACTAGAATAATTTGTTTTAGGAATGAAGGCAGTTAACGTTATCGGTGATCCTAGTCAGTACTGATCAACTATTTGTCCATTGCAATTTTTCACATGGCGAGGAGGCCAGACTAGTAAAGGAAGACTTTCATATAACGCTTTTCTGCCCGGATCGCTATATAACACCACACCCACTGAAGTCTCCATACGATAAACCCGGCCTGTCTCCACATTCCGTGTAACATGCAGACTCACACGTAAAGGGAAGGATTTAAATACATGGTTGTTGTGTTTTACTGCCCACAATCTCGTGAAGCAAAGGTACTTTCCAAGGTTAGATATCAAGGCGACCGGTCCGCTGTGTGCATTTCGCCAAGAACTCCACTGTAATGAGCAAGAGCTGAATACTGCCGAACAAATTCTTTATTGCAATTGAATGACCATTCGAAATCAAATTTATTACGCTGTTGTAAGAACCGTAATAAGAGCTGCCGAGTAAGACGAATGTGAATTCGTTTGATCGGACCTGAATCAATTTCAGTGCAAATAAATATATAAAATTATCAATGAAACCTCGCCAAGGCATCTCATTCAGGTTAAGCAAAATATATCGTACCTCAGAACAGCTCCCCCCACAGTTGACCCTCCATTTTAAACACGAAATAATATGGCCAAGATAGCAAAACATAGGTTGTTCAAAAGTATGGAATTTCCTCCACTTAAAACTAAGTGTGCTGGACTCCGTCAGTTTAAGCACCTTCCTGGCCCCTAACATGCTTTCTCCCCCCAGAAAATTGAAAGCTCACCCTCCGCGACTTTCAGTTTATCATATTTGGGTCAATTTGAACCTATCTGCATGACCTTCCGAGTAGAGGATCGTGGGTAAATTCAAGATGCGGCCATGCGGGGTACACGTCACGTCATCAAAGCGACCATTTCGGATTTTTACATGTTGTGGTTGAGCTTGGCCCAAGGGTATAGTGTAGTAAGTTTCAGCCCCTAGCTCAACAGGTAAGAAAATATTTAAGGGGGCGAAATGGTCCCCTGCAGGCCTCGACAGGTCCAAAAAAGCCCAGGCCAGATATGTTTAAAGTCATAAAACTATGTCTTGATGTTATGTATATTATGTTTTATCAACACTGTGAATTTTGTATGTACATATTTATTGCTTTTATTTTTGTTGAGCAGTATTTCTATTGACTTAAATACAGAATCAAATATTTAAACAATATACACTCAAAGTTACTCGAGGACGTTAATGTCGTAAAGTAAACTATTTATTTAAAAAGCTAGAACACCATGAACACATCCTGACTTCAGCCGTTGTGAACTAACGGACGTTCGACCTCCGGTAGGGGACCAGCCTACACCATGCGCTACTGGATATTTTTCCTAACTTTGTGGCTGCGTATCGTCGTAATAGATACTAAGCATCTACAGATGGAGAAATGTAAGATTGATTCTCAACAAGAATCGGTTGACTGCAGTAATCGGGGACTGTCATCTATTCCGAGCTCCAAGTTCCCACCGAATACGAGAGAAATCGATCTCAGCTGGAATTTGATTTCAAGCGTGAAGAATTTCTCATTCATTGGCGTCCGTCATCTGACAATATTAGACTTGTCCAATAATGAGATCGCACATCTTCAGCTTTTTGCTTTTGATGGCTTATTTCAGCTGATGACGTTAAATTTATCTCAGAACCCGTTGCATTTTCTTTCGGAGACCTTCTCATCTACTCTGTTTCGACCCCTAAAACAACTATCAACGTTACGGATGCAGTCATTGTATTCCACAACTCCTTTACAATGGCAAGGTATCGATCAAGGCTTTTCGATGTTACAGAATCTCCAAGAATTATTCATGAACTTCCCAGACGAATTTATCTTCGGCGACGGATTTTCCAAGGTAACGCGGTTAAGAACACTTTCAACAGCTGGCTCCCGTGGAGAAGATTTGAATGGGTGCAACATTGGAAAACTGACAAATGATACATTTATAACGTTGGAAAATTCGAGCCTCAGAGAGCTTCGACTGATCAGGTGTGAAATAGAGTCAATTGAGATTGGAGCGTTTCTACCTCTGCGTAATCTATCAGTACTAGATTTAACGAATAATAACAAACTTGGGTTGAGGAAAGCCTTTGAGTCAATATATGGACTTCAAAATCGAAATATGGACGAAATCAATTTCAGCATTTTGAATGGTGTGCTGATAGACCCGCGAAATTTCAGGTTATATGGAAATGACATGATATATCTCAAAACTATTTGTGTTCGATATCTTGATCTTTCGGAAAACTACATATCTTACATCGGTGTTGGTCTTTCAGTGCCATCTTTCGGTATACCAGATTGTCTGGAAGTTCTGAAAATTAATTCGCATGCTATGCGATATGTTCCGAAAGGAATTGAAATGGACATTCGGAAGTACAATTCCATAAAATATCTTGATTTGAGTGGAGGTTTTATCGGTTCAGGAGGGCATATAGCCGGGTATCAATCAACATTTACTCCCGGTCACAAACCACAGTATACTGAAGTCAAGCAGCTCACCAAACCATCGACGGTATTAAATGCTACTAGGACAAATATCACCTTTCCAACGATACCTTCTCTTTTGACACTCAATATAAGTAACATATTACACTGGATGTACATCAAATACAACGTGATATTTGCCGACGGTACAAACCTGCAAACACTCGATGTATCTTACAACAACATTGTTAATTGTGAAGTGGATGTTATTTTAAACACTCATTTTCATCAGAAATAAATAATTTCACCATGTTCACGTTTTCTCTAAATGATAAAGTGAAATCTATAGTTGAATAATCCTTTAAAAAATCACTATTTTAAAGCTGGATCACCTTTGGCTCTGGGTCTCTCGGACCCCTAATTAGGTTCGGTTGGATAGGCCCTACAACCATGTCTGATAGTAGTAATATAAGGCGTAATGCCGTCACATTGACACCAGGGAGCGATGTTGGCCTACTTGTGACGTCACTTCCGGTGCTGTGCGCACAATACCCGATAATAATGGTGCACAGGGGTCAAAGGTCAAGTGACCGGAACCGGAAGCGACGTCACAAGTAGGTCACAGGGCCCCCTGGTGTCAATGTGACGGCATTTAGTCTTATGCGCAACCGGATATTAATAATGGTGCGCAAGGGTCAATATGTATCGCACGTCATTCTCTGTGAATCGGTTTTGTCTACGTGCTGCTCGTGCGACGTCTCAAAGGTTATATGCAAATTTTCAGGGTCAATACGACCGAATAAGCTCTTTCAAAGGATCACGAGACGTGTGCGGGGCTATTTTTACGAGGGTCAGTCATGGCACGAAACCCCCCAAAAAACATGAATACATGGGCAGTAAGACTTATGGTAATAAAGATAATCTATAGGTGTTGGACGATGTCGTTATTACGAGTCCATGGCCAGTGCGACCACAGGATGGAGCGTGTCGTGTCCAGTATATCTCCGCAAATTGTAAACAAACAAACAAAAATGGCGGCCGCACAACGTTCGTCCTACGTTAGTCCAAGATGACCGACAGAGCACGAAGTCATCGCGGACCAGCAAATCTCAACATTTTGTCTTCCGTGGTATGAATGGATTAGATACATACACCCGCTCGTTAGTTTTATATAATTTTGCATGGTACAATCGCTCGCAAAATGTTAAAAAACATGCGTGCAGGTCCATTTGTGTCGTATTGATAGCTGAAAACTGGCGCACGGGGGCAAATTCCCGGATGTTCCGAGCATTAAGATCGTGGCGCCATCTAAACACTCTGGCCGCAAGGATGACAACTCTGAATAGGCGAAACCTCTGTGGGCCAAATTCCGGGTGATCTCCCCTGATTCGAACATTTGCATGTTAATCTATACGGGAAATGCATGTATGGGATAGGTGTCATTTTATATTGTTCTTGTGGATTTTACTAGGGGGTGTGGCATCTTGTTTTCCTCGTCTCGCGATAGTGAACACGAAGCCATGCGGTGAAATTTTTGAAAAGTTCATGTAGGTCTGGCAATAGTTCCATACTGGCGCAGTGGACAATGTTGGTCCCACTGGCCTGGGAAACCCACTCATGGACATTTGCGGTATTGGGTCGAGGGAGGTGTCAAAGTGAAGCGCTCCTCCAGGGCAATCAAGACATGGATGGGTGCATGTAAAAATAGGATTCGGTTTGAACATATGAACTCCGGACTTTACCCCTAAAATAGGGAAAACTATTATCAACCAGGTCTAGATGGGCCAATATCGCTTCCCAGCGGATCGGGACCTGCCGAGAGAGGCAGGGTGGGTTAATGGGTGTATATAAAAGTAGGATTGGGTTTGAATATATAAAAGCGGAACACGGACTTTACCCCTAAAACAGGAAAATCCCCTTTGAACAAGGTCTAGAGGGCTAATATCGGTCCCCAGCGGATCGATCTGCCGAGAGAGGCAGGGTTGCTTAGTGGGTGTATGTAAATTTAGGATTTGGTTTGAACGTATAAGAAGCTGAACACGGATTTACACCTGAACCATGGGGAATCATGCAGGGAAGTGGGGTTGGTGGCATCTGCGGGATTGCATGTAAAATTAGGATTTCTCCCGAAATATGAAAAGCGGAACACGGATTTTACATGCAAACCATGGGGAATCATGGATGTTTTGGGGTCCACTATTGGTACGAATGGGGCGTGGGAGGTGTCATAGTGAAGCACTCGTGAGGAAGCATCCGACTGGATCGGTGTGACATGGAACTGACGTCATTCCGCGCATACGCAGTAAGAAAGGGGCATGGAAATGGACGTTTAGGGGTCGAGGTGGGCCACTATTGGTCCACTTGAAAGTGGATATGGGGTTATCACCCACCGAGGCCCTGCAAAATGTGATAAAATGCGCAGAAAGCTGTTCCAGGACATTTTGCCGTTACAGTATCCTGACATGCCATTATGGCGTCAAGGCGTTATACTAGGGCATTAACCCTATCTGGCCTGGGGGGGGGCGGGGGCGGCGGAAATGGCCCCCACTACCAAACTTTCTGCGCTATCTCCGGAACGATGAAAAAATGGAGAGCTGAAACTCCGTGACTTTAAGATTTATCATATTGGGGTCATTTTAGGCCTATTTGCATAACCCCCGAGCAGAGAATCATGGGAAAGTCCAAGATGGCGGCCACGTGGGGTACCATAAAAGTTCAAATTTTCTGCTTTTCCGCGACGAAAAGTGGGCAAAACTATTTTATTTCACATCACATTAATATTTACTAATTTGTCATGCAGTTTTTTTCGGAGAAATTGCATAAATAAAAAATTCGGAACATCTGACTAAAAAATCGACCAAAAATACCGTTTTTGAAAATCAAGTCACTGTGACGTCATCAAAGCGGCCATCTGGGACTTTTTATATTTTCTGGTAGAGCTTGACCCAAGGGTATAGTGTTGTAAGTTTCAGCTCCCTAGCTAAAGGGGTAAGAACAATAATTAGGGGGTGGGCCATTTCCGTCCCCCAGGCAGCAACAGGTCTCAAAAATCCCAGGCCAGATAGGGTTAAGGCGTTCAGATAGGGCGTTAAGGCTTTGACACGGGCGTTGACGGGCGTCACTGCATTTCGATGAATTAGTGTAATTTCCATGAAAATCGGAGCTTCTTAGCTATTTCACCAGGGCGTTGAAGCTAGGCCTGGGCGGTCGTTACTGTGTCACTGTCTACAACAGTAAGTGTATCTCCCCGACCCAGTACACTAACTACTGGCTCATCACGACCCCAAAACGTCCACCCAGCGCTATTTGCCCAGGGCGTATGTGTGACATCGTCTATAAAACACGTCCCTCTGGACCCTACACCCCCATTCCTACTGTTGCAGAACCACGACGGATACCTGTCCCTATGCGGCTCGCATTTTACAGCATGCGCATTTTACGCATCTAACACGAACGCGCCATGCTTACCAGGTCACTGCTGCACCTTCAACGACAGACGTTCCAGCAGGCAGACGGTCCACATGGCACAGAAATCTTCGAAGACTGGAAGAAAGCTATGATTGAGAAAAGTCCTACTTTCCAATTCTGGGATACCGTTCCGAAATCCTGGTGCTTATCTTCGTCAGGGCTCACGGCGAAAGGGACATCTCTATGTGGAGACTTGGAGACTCTAGTGGGACTTTGCCCTGGACCACTACAATTATACTCGATGGATGCCCATCCATTTAAGTGACATGAAGTACCTGCCTGACGCCATCCAGGAGAATTTCCAGAGACAATGAGTAATTTCGAAGACCGAGAACCATTTCTCCAGTTAAAGATATGATTGGCGCTATATCAAACTTTGGCAATCCTTTTCTGGATGACTGTCGTGAGCTTCTGGTTTTCAATTCCCGAAACTTTACGCATGACACGATCATTAAAAGCATTCGACCCATTGAAGCTTTGGAGAATACACAGTACCAGGAATATCAGAAAGAAGTGATGGTTGAGAGGAGGAATTCGATTCGTGATTCAATCAAGAAGAACTCACTCTCCCTCTTTAGAACACCAATGCCCAATCAAAAGTCTAAATATTCTCAGAAACACACAGCACAACGAAGCAACGCTAGTCAGTATGGGCGAGTCTACAATGCCAATCAACAACGCGAGAGAAACCCAGGAAAGCTCTTCAGTCAGTAAAATCAAGCTTTTCCTCCTTCATTTTCGGCGTCGTGGAACGAAATCCAGTCTACTCAAGCATCTGCATTCCGACAATCAACCCGAGCACCCTGAACACTTTGACTGCACAATTTTGGATGTGGCAGCTATCATACATCATTTGCCTACTGACTACTGCGAACAACGTCTTTGTGTTGCAACCTGAGGGTATTAAGTCGTCAACCAGGGAGAAAAGAGGTAATGGACAGAACGAAAAGTGGCTGTGAAAACCAAACTTCCAACCAAATGGAAAGACTTCTCACGGGACACCACAAACGAAGATGAATTGTTCGCCTTTCTGACACGGACAGTGGTCAATACTAATCCACCTGATGGCAAAGTTTAAACAAGATTAACAACATCATCACTGAAATTGTATATAATCTATCATGACTTATAATGCGTTCGGGAAGAAACGTAAACCACAGCTCAACGAATGGAGGAGTGTGATGATGAAGAAGCTGATGCACACATCGTAGTTCACATTGTGGATTCTCTTTAGAGAGAAGCCAGAAAGATCATGGTTCGAACCGTTGATACGGAAGTCATTGTCATCATCGTCGGTCAGTTTCACGATATGCATTCTCGTTACCCTTATGTGGATATATGTTTGCCTTCGGGACTGGGAAAGAATTCCGCTACTACCCCGTTAACATCCTATGTGGGAATCTTGGGAAGGACCCATCAAGCTCGCCTTCATCATTCCGTGCCTTCAGTCGCTGCGACCCAACCTGCTCATTGTCGAGAACGCATTTGAGGTGATTACTTCCTCGTCGCCCCATTTCCTTCGAAAGATCGGCGTGATCGGTTCGGTTAATGAAGCACGCAGTGAACTGTTCAGCAACAATGGAAGAATCTTGGAGATCATTCCACCCACTTAGGAATCTTTATGTGGAAACAAGGCCGACCATTTACATGAACAAATCTTCTTGTTGATATGATATATGATCATTTTTCAGGTAATCATTGAGTCACATTTTTCTTCAGGATTCCCTACTTTAGCACACAAAGCGAGTTGTGTTGTGTATGAAAGTGGTATCTAGACGAAAAGCCAAGCAGCTGTTCAGTCAATTCCTAAGCCAGAGGGATGGAGATGGACAAAGACGTGACGAACTGGACACCTGTCTGGATGACAATTCCCGAAGCAGCAAAGGTCTGCACCGAGCCCATCAAGTGTGGATGCGAGTCAGAGAGAGGATGCATTAACTGCAAGTGCACGAAGGCAGGACTCCCATGTACAGATCTATGTTCCTGTATATTTGAAATCTGAAATCAAAAATACAGTAGCCAGTCTTCATCCAATTGCTTGATTGGCTGTTATGATCCTGGTGGACAATACTGCTTTGAATTTTGTTCATTAAGATAATCACATGTGGGAACAATGAAAGAATACTAGATATATCACTGAAGAGCACCTTCTTTGAATACTTCGATATTTGTAATCAAGCGGTGAATTGGGCAGTTACTTAGAGGGTTTGGCTCTTTGTGAGTTATAAAGATACAAGCTGGAACTGTTTTTCGTCTGGAATGTCGTTCAAGAAATCTATGTCATCCCTAACATAGGAGGGGACAAATTTAATGTGTGTTTGAAGGAGAATATAAACTAGTTTACTCAATCTACGTATGGGGCTAATAGTGTCGGCTAGAATAGGTCCGAACGTTAGATCGGCACGACCTGAACACTGGATATATGCAAACGTTTGTTCCTCAATTGCTTCAGCTATAGGCACAAATTTATGGATTTTGGGTAGACCATATATTTGGCTGGTCTAAGATTCAAATTTTAGGAGAAAATCTTTCTCCTACTTAGTTAATTCCCATGAGTTTTGACTAACTTGTCTGTCTTGTTTCTATTTTGTTTTTGCTCCACAATGTCAGTAATACATTGGTATGTGCGATTGTATCTGGCTTCGCCCTTGCCCTAAAATATAATCTTTCCCACACCGTCCGTAAAATAACCATTGAGCACGCCTTGAAAACATTATTTCTAAAGTAGAACATTGGAGCTCCGCGGTAGAACAATTGATATCCGTCTTTGTTGTGAAAGCCGACGTCAGATTATTTACTCGGGCCATGTTAATTCCTTCTCGTCATTATGTCATGGCGTCAATGACTTCGACGGACCACAAAATATGATGCCGAGATATTGGGCTTGTTAATAATCTGTCAGCATAGTTTCAATGGACATATACCTAATGTCACGATGAAGCTCTTGTGAATATGGTACCCTATCCACACCGTGTTGTGTCCGTCCAGATAACCTGATATAGCATGTATAGTGTGTTAACAGGTTATGCAAACAGTTAGTAATAAGAAATGTGGCCTATTTAAGTACATGTATGATATATATTCGCCCTACATTCCCCAATTCATCCATCCATGACACAGCTCACAGACCCAGACTTATTCATCATTTCCTTCACATTCCTTCATATGGTGTTCTATTTGGGCCAAGCTCGCGGCACGTGGCGACTTTTACAAACTCGCCCCTCGCCACTCGCCACGCGCCGTGGACACCCCGGCGCGCGGCGACTGGCGACTTTCCCCTGTCTCTAAACCTGCAAAAACTCGCCAGTCGCCACGCGCCGTAAAACGCGGCGACTTTGGCTCTATCTGTTAACCTGGAAAAACTCGCCGCGCGCCACTCGCCGGACGAACCACGGCGCGAGGCGACTGGCAACTTTTGACTTCTGGAATTCTCAGGATTTTTCTCAAGTGCGCATGCCCGGGGAGCATCAATTATCGGAATATTTTGTTATTTCACTGTCAGTCGCCATTTTGTGATTTTGCTGGGAGGAAAAGTTTTGTATTTTACAGCATGTTTCGAGTATTATTCTCATATTGTATGTCGCCAGTCGCCGCGCGCCGTTGTTCGTCCGGTGAGTGGCGCGCGGCGAGGTTTTCCAGGTTAAGAGATAGGGCCAACTCGTCGCGTTTTACGGTGCGTGGCGGATGGCGATTTTTTGCAGATTAAGAGATAGCAGAAAGTCGCGCGCCGTAGAGATCCACGGCCCGTGGCGAGTTTCTCTACAGTCAAAAGTCGCCGGTCCCCGAGCGCCGTGGGTCGTCCGGCGAGTGGTGTGCGGTGAGTTTCTCCAGGTCAACTGATAGGGCCAAACTCGCCGCGTTTTACATTTCTGCAGGTTAAGAGATATCAGAAAGTCACCAGTCGCCGCGCGCCGGAGGTCCACGGCGCATGGCGAGTGGCAAGTTTCTAAAAGTCGCCACGCACTGTGAGCTTGGCCCAAATGGAACACCATACCTTCACTTAGCTACGCAGATCAAACTAATTAACTGCTATAGCTTTGTACAGTAGCCATATGGATTATAATGCGTTCTATTTTAACCCGGATATAGAGTGAAGTTATGGCGGTCATACGTCAACTGCTTTCCATCTGTTGTGGTAACAATGTCAATCAATACTTTGCCTTCGAAACAATCGAGTGTTTTATGTCATCTATCTCGAGAAAAAGTTCCATTTGCGATGCTACGCGGAAATTTAAAGCACACGCCAGTAAACAATTCAGGTAAGCAAGCACAGGTAAACTGACTATCTCATTCCATTGACAGAAAACTCAGGTTATCTTTTGATGGTTAACCTAGATTAACCTAGATAGGTTCGTGCTATCTTATGAAGCGATACTACAGTTTAACATTTATAAACGCTATATAGTAGAGCTGGAGTAAAAATGACGCAATGCATACTGGTAGTGAGTGAGTGGGTGAGTGAATATGATTTAACGTCGCTTTCAACACTATTTCAGTCATATTACGTTTGGTTAATATTCCTTTTCACACCCGCCAACGACACGGGTAGGGTCCTATTCCTGTCGACACCCGGGACCCCATGGATGGGGTCCTATTCATTTCCCTACCCGGGAACCTCTCGGGTGCCCCTAGTACTATTCTCAAGAATTATTCACTAGTTTTATTCACCACTAAAGGACGACACATGTAAATAGTATGTACATACACGTACGCGATATCTATAAAATATCTGCCATGCCATATGGCAATATTGCATAGATAACGTACGAGTAGTTTGTATCCGCTTGTATTAAAACAAGAGCATGCTCCAGGGGGATTCAGACAGGCCTTAGTATAACAACGTATGAACGTTAATGGATGCAGGGGAGATAAAACCAGATCAAAGGGGATGATGAACAATATCTTTTGCCGCCAGCACTGCGGTGGTAGAGATCTCGCTTAGCAATCGACAGGTCCTATAGGATCGATCCCGGGTCGATTCATACCAAAAAGCTAAACAAAAATGGAACTTGTATGTTGCACACTTGGCGCTCGGCATGAAGAGAACCGGTTGGTCAGGTGTCAGGATAATGTGCCTGGGTCGTCGTGAAATAATCGAAAAAATTGTTGAAAACTGAAAAATCCTCCATAGGACATATTCCCTCATATGACACTGACTTTATTTCATAGAAATTTGGTACAGTATTGTTTTACATGCATTTCTGGGTTTCAATCCTTAATAAGCTGAAAATCGAAAAACAGATATCACTTGAACATTGTGGAAACCGTCCTGGACATGTACATATATTCTACGAAATTTACATCACATGATGAATGTGAACATGCCGCATTTTGGATATAAGCAATTTACTAGCTATATCAATTTCTGTTAGATTCAGCTTATTAAAGTTACATGAATGTGCTGCTGCTATATAGTCATCTAAGTTATGTTCTCGGATTTATACCAACTGTAAACACATCAACAAATGTAAGTTCCTCTCAAAACGTAGTCTCATATTTTCTAAGATATTTGCTCGATTGCGATGAAATTTCTCACACATCATCGGGCTGACCAAGCCTATATTGAGTAACCGTAGGTCGTTTCATGTCTGAAAGTTTGAATGAGCATGCGCAAAGTTGGATCGGACTTCAAAAGTTGCAAGAGAAATTTAAGCACGATTTTTCGCAGGCACACGCTCACTTAATCACCAAATTGGCACCGTAATAATGTGTCACAGCAGTCAACAAGGCGCATTCAATACGGTGACAACACTGTATCACTTGTCGGTAGCGAACTCGCATCCTGTTGATCAACTTAGACATTTGCGACATTTTATCATCGGCCTTATCATAAGGATACGAGTTCGACGCCGACAAGTGATACTGTATCGTAATGAATACACACCGTATTAACCATTGTTGACCACTGTGACACTTGATTAACATGTTGGCTTTGTGCCCTTATGCCTGCGAAAATCGTGATTAAACTTTTCTTGAAATGTGCCCGACTTCAAATTCGCGCATGCACATTCAGTCATGAAACGACCTACGAAATAACCATTGTTACACAATATCGGCTTGGTCAGACGTATGGTAGGTCAGAAGTTATATCTCAATCGCGAAAATATCTTGGGGAAATACGAGGCTATAATGTTTGGGAACTTTCCTTCCTTGAGGTGTTTATATGGCATAGAGTGGCAAGCTGCATGACACAGAACATCGTAATTTGGCAAGAAATCGTATGCCCCAGCTGGCTGCTATTCTGACTGCATCCCCCAAGGACAGTGGGTGATCCTAAGAGGTGATACTGTTTGTGTAATTCAACCACGTTATTATTGTATAATGCCGACCTCTTGGTTGACGCGACAATACTTCCCTTAGCATCTGCTTCAACGAAATGGCTGAATTCTTGCACATATTCCAGGACCTCTTTTGCCAAAACGGTTTTGGCTGGAAAAGCAAATGTTTAATGGCTGGACATAGGTTTGAAGCTTCGATCAACTCAATGACCGTCCTTCGCATCAATGCCTTCGTGGATATTGCAATTAGATCACACTCAAACTGCTTCCCATGAGCTGCATTCACACTGTGGAATAACAGATTGTGATACTTGGCAGGCCTACCTTGCCTTTAGTGAACCAGGCTCTGATGACGCTGGTGCCATGGGATTCAGACTAAGAGAGGTTGTTCCTCTACATTGTATTTCTACATACCGTTCATTTCGACACCTTTCTTCACCTTTACCCAGGCAAATGGTGAACATGTATTTATCCCTTTATTGGATATATGGCGCAAGGACATTATTTTCATAATTACTTGCTTACCGGCAGCTCAAAGCTTCAAAACCTGTATCCGTGAGACACTAGACCATGAAAGTTTTCAATCAAATATGGGGCCCTCGGTGGCCGAGTGGTCTAAGGCGCTTCGCTGGTGACCGCTAGCCTCACACCGCTGAACCGGCATGGGTTCGAGCCCAGCTGGTCCATGTGTGGAAGTTTGTCAGTTACATGCCGACTTCCTTCACTAACCAAACTGTCTGTCACCATATGAGTGAAACAACATTGAGTGTAACATTAAGCCAAATTCCCTCCCCCCAATCAAATATGATATATGTTAGGTGTATTTATATGTTTGTGTGAATATTTGCAGTATACACGGGAGATATTTTCTTGAGAGAATATATTCTTTAATCTGAACATGCTGAAACCTGAACGGAACATTACTTTCAAAGCAAAGCTTCTCTTTCCATGCTTCTTTCCAATTTCTCATTGGGTCAGTCTTGCTTTAGTTCCAGGTAGTAAAATGCACGAGCTCGTTTTCACGTGATGCACTTGTTTCGATGTTCTCTTTATTATTCAGGTATTTCTCAATTGGTAAGCCTCACTCTGTTGGTACAGACAAGCTTAAATGGAGCTACGTCCATGGCAACACAGATGTCTGTTTGCAAGGTAATACAATCGGGAAAGCATTGCAGCAGCGGGTGGAGATACATCCTGACAAGGAAGCCATTGTCTTCGTCCGTGACGGAATAAGAAGAACATTCGCTGAATTGCTGGAAGAGGTACGGATTTGTACGTTACCGGTATCACAGTAAAGTACGGATTTGTACGTTACCAGTATCACAGTAAAGTACGGGATTGTACGTTACCGGTATCACAGAAAACTATGGATTTGTACGTTAAAAGTATCACAGTAACGTACATGTAGGGGAGATTGGTACACTGGGACATTTTTCACCTTTTTGCAAAAATCTCTGTTATTATTGTCATGTAGTGTAGCCTTCTATACTCTCGTTATAACTCAAACTTAGTATGACATAGTCATATAAAAAATTCTGAAATATCTATTACACTTTTCTCCAGAAATCGTTCTTAAAAACGTAAAAAAAATGTGTCCCAGTTTGCACCACCATGGGGTACACTGGGACATCCACTGGGGTGCGATGAGACAATAATCAAAATACATGTTATATCAAGTATATACTAATATGTTTCATAGGAGTTTAGAAGATTCAACAGCGATGGTTAAGTTAGCTGCTATTTTAGTCCCCTGCTTTACGTAAAATATTTCCCAGGGGGCCAAATTTGAGGAAAAAATATTTTGTATGATTCTCATTCCAACGAAGGCAATTGACGTTGAAAGTTTTATTAAAACTCATCAAATCTGATGGGATTAGCAATTACTGTCATCTAGGAAACAAAATAATGCATTTTGAGAGCATTTTAGGGTGAAAGTAAATTTCATCATTTTATTACTATTGTCCCAGTGTGCCCCAGCAAAAGTGTCCCAGTCCGCCCCAGGTGCATGATATTTCCGTTTTATGAAAAAACCAATACATACATCTGAGATAATAAATCAATTCAATTTAAATTGTACATTTGTCCATCCTTTCTCAGTAGTAAGGAAACAGCAATGAAGTACTGCTGAAAACGTGGTATAACAAAATATCATCCTCAGTCCTCAAAATTTACTTGGACTGCTCAAAAACAATTGTTTTGCTCGTAATATTTTACCAATGATAGGTTTTCTTTGTAATCAATATAGGTATTGTATGGGGGTGGTAGCTTTCTACTGATAATATTGTAATGCGCTTCCTGATCTAGACGGCTTGTCCCACTGTGCCCCATGTCCCATGCACTGTACCCAATCTCCCCTACGGATTGGTACGTTTCCGGTATCACAGAAAAGTACAGATTTGTACGTTACCGGTTTCACAGTACAGTACAGATTTGTACGTTACCGGTATCACAGTAAAGTGCGGATTTGTATGTTAACGGTATCACAGTAAAGTCCAATAAACAAGGCTCACCTGGCGGATGTTGACAGTTCTGTGGTCATGTAACTGGTCCATAATATGGGAAGAACTTTTAAGAAAAATGTTGAACTGACCAAGATTCATTGAATCTACAGGGCTTCCTTTGACCTCTGTAAAGCCGGTACATATTGACAAACTGTGTGAAGATGTCTAAGCCTGTCCCTATTAAAAGAACTCAGTATAAATTAAACACAGATTAACATAGATAATCTCCACCTAAAATACCACATTAGTATACGGTATACAATAGTACTGCTATGACTAAAAATATATATATGACTACTAAGCCATATTAACAGCAGGCGGACTTGTGAATAAACACAACGGTACTGTCAGGCAAACTTTGAACTATTTGATGGCTACTATATAGTGGTTTTAACTCTTGTTCAAGATACAATAGACTGATTGGTTCATCAGTGAAAGTTTCAAACGGGGACACATATATGGAAGGCCAAATGTCCAAATAATCAGAAACCCACAGTTGCTGAATCGAAAACCTAAGTTTTCAAACAGAAAACTTAAGTTATCAAAGAGAAAACCATGGTTTTCGAATCGAAAACTTAAGTTTACGGTCGAAAACCTAGGTTATCTACCACATAACCCCGAGTTTCTCTTTTCCCAACCTCGAGTTTCTATTTCTCAACACCGAAAATCACAGTTGTCACTAGAAAACTTAAGTTATCAAACCGAAAACCTAGGTTTTCGAATTGATAACTTAAGTTTACGGTCGAAAACCTAGGTTATCCAGCAGACAACCCCGAGTTTCTCTTTCAAATTCGAGTTTCTCTTTCATTTCTGGACATTCGTGTAGAAAACTTAAGTTATCAATCGATAACTTAGGTTTTCGAATTTGCGATTGTCGTAAATAGTGAGGTGGCTTAGCAAAAAGATCGTGACACGCTGGACCAAAGCACCAAACTTGGCACATCCATTACTTGAGGCATACAGAACAATATCAGAAGGGGTGCCCATCACTTTGGATCATGTGACGCCCTCTGGCCCCCAAAAGGGCATTTAACCCTATCTGGCCTGGGCTTTTTGGGACCTGTCGTGGCCTGTGGGGCATTCTCTTATCCCTTGAGCTAGGAGGCTGAAACTTACCACGCTATACCCCTGGGTCAAGCTCTACCAGAAAATGTAAAAAAAATCCAAGATGGCCTCTCTGATGACGTCACAGTGACGTCATTTTTCAAAAACCGCATTTTTGGTCGATTTTTCGGTCAAATTTTCCGAATTTTTTATTTATGCAATTTCTCCGCAAAAACTGCATGATAAATTAGTAAATATTAATGTGATGTGAAATAAAATAGTTTTCGCCCACTTTTCATCGCGGAAAAGCAGAAATTTTAAAGGAATATGACAAAAACATCAATTTTCTGGTACCCCACGTGGCCGCCATCTTGAATTTACCCATGATCCTGTGCTCGGGGGTTATGCAAATGGGCTCAAAATGACCACAATATGATAAACTATAAAGTCACGGGGTTTCGGCTCTCTGTTTTTTGTCGTTCCGGAGATAGCGCAGACAGTTTGATAAGGGGGGGGGGGGCATAATGTCCCCCCCTCCAGGCCAGGTAGGGTTATGGGGAAATATTACCAATTAAAAAATAGATAGCTTACCAATATCTTCATTATTTTCATTATCCTTGAGGCTAGGAAGCTAAAACTTGCCACACTATATCTAGGGTTCCAGTGCTACCAGAAAAATAAAACAAAATTCAAGATGGTCTCTATGATGATGTCACGGTGACCTCATGTTATAAGGCACCGTTTCCAATTATCGTTCGCGAATGAATCGTTTATTTCGTCAAATTTTCTCGAAGTCGCGATTTTCCAAGGCGCGAGGGAATGGTTTTTTTTCTTCAAAATAAACGATTCATTCGCGATCGCTGTTCGAATGGTTTTCACGGGGCGATGTAGGCCCGTAGGGACTAATGGTCCTGTATTGTAGTCAGGAAAAATTGAGCTGCAGCTCTGTGTCTTGCTAACACAGCAAAAAATAGAGTTCTTACACGACAAGAAAGAGGTCTGAAACTTCCTTCTTTAGAATGTCCAGGTTTCTGTGTTTTTAATGTTCGCGTATAGTTGCAGGTCTGATATGTTTAAGTTACATTTCCAATTATCTAATTTTATGCGTGTTTTCGTTCATTTTCCAGTGGCACTACTTTCGTGCTCAAAATATGTCGTCTGCTAAACCACAGATTTTGAGAGGCGCATGTTGAGTGATTTTGTGGGATTAACTCATTCTCATTAGAAAGCGTGTTTGGGCAGTAATTTAGTATTAAATAATACCAGTATAAGTGTAATTCATTGTAGAAAACAATGGGATATTTCACTTTGCCTGTATTCATTTACATTTTCATGAAATATGTGTGTTGAGTTACAGTTTGGAATTTTCGCCATTTAAGCTTACCCCTCAAGACCCTCTGCATTATCTTTTTATAGTAAGTTTCTAAAATCCAGTGGTGGTCAAATCATTTACGTAATAATTTCCCTGTATTCAGAAATGTTTTCTTTCCATTCTACTTCTGAAATATTCATGGAATGTTGCAAGCATTTTCCCCTGATCTACAGAAAGAGCTCTGCATATCACAGTTTGAAGCTGTAAGGCGACAGGGGAGATAACCAAATAGAACTGTAATATACTAGGGAGGAGGTACATGAAACAATATGATGCGATGAGAGGATGCATCCCAGCATAGCTTCAGTCCATCTAACCATGAAGATTTTACATTGTATCTCAATACTCATTTTTACCCCTCGGCCAATTTCGGCCATGGGGTATTGTCATCTTGAACGTCCGTCTGTTCGTACGTCAGTACGTGAGCGAGATAGATGGAAAACGGTTCCACTGAAGAATTCCAAATTTGATATGCTTATTTACCTAGTCAAGGACCAGAAGCCTATTGAATTGGGACCTGATTGGGTGGAAACCTTGGCGGCCATCTTTAATTTTATGCAAAATGGATAATGATCCATATCTTGGAAACCATTCAACTGTTCAATACGAAAGTTAGTATACATCATCGATATATCAAGCAACTTTCAATGAATTACCAAACCGGCTTTTCTGATTAGCTGGAAATCCTGGAGGCCATCTTTAATTTATGCAAAATCGATAATGATACATATCTCTGTTCCATTCAATTGTTTTATATGAAAGTTGGTATACATCATCGATGCATACAGATACTTTAAATCGGGACCTGATTTACTGAAAACCTTGGTGGCCATCTTTAATTTATGCAAAAACTTTAATGATATATATCTCTGATATCATTTAAGTGTTCTGTACCAAACGTGGTATACAGCATCGATGTATCAAGAGACTTGCAATGAATAACCACATCAGTTCCTCTGAGTGGAGAGAAGGATGGGCGGCCATCTTTAATTTATGCAAAATCATTAATGATCTCGTTCTCTGATACCGTTCAAGTGCTCGATGTAAAATTTGGTATACATCATCGATGCATACTTAAGACAAATGACAGTTCTGGTTTCTCTGATTGGGCAGAAACCTTGGTGGCCATCTTTAATTTATGCAAAATCTTTAATGATGTATATCTCTGATATCATTTCAGTGTTCTATACGAAACTTGGTATACAGCATCAATGTATCAAGAGACTTTCAATTAATCCACATCAGTTCCTCTGAGTGGCGGGAAGGATGAGCGGCCATCTTTAATTTATGCTAAATCATTAATGATCTCTATCTCTGATACCGT
Source organism: Hanleya hanleyi (assembly GCA_036873755.1). Lineage (NCBI taxonomy): Eukaryota > Metazoa > Mollusca > Polyplacophora > Lepidopleurida > Hanleyidae > Hanleya > Hanleya hanleyi. The sequence continues at coordinate 2,234 of JAVTVY010044609.1, read as the reverse complement.
TTAAATGCTCGATGTAAAATTTGGTATACATCATTGATGTATCAAGAAACTTATGTAATGAAAACCGGTTTCTCTGATTGGACGGAAACCTTGGGGGTCATTCCTAATTGCAAAATTTTTGATAATCTGTATATTTGTGACTTGACTGCTTGGTGTTCCTGACATCTTGGTTCAAATTGAATACATTATGAATGTACCCAGAGACGAGGGGTTTTCAGATGCGCAGCTTCGTATTGTTATTTACTGCTGAAGGATATGCTTTCGATTATCTGAAAAAAGTGAAAATTTTTACAAATATTGGTAACATGCAGTGAAGACATTATTTTATCATTTCATCAGGTTGGTTTCATAATAAATGTCTGTCCCAGCGGTTTTTTTTTAAATAATTACACTAATGCACTAGAGATCCTTGTTGAGAGGAATGTGTGAGACTACAAGTATGGCTCTTCGCCATGAGATGGAACATCAAAGAGTTAGTGGAATTATTCCAACAGCCTATTTTACATTTAAATAGCCCCGTTTCAGTGCCCAAGGCTCTAGTTTTTTTCTGTTGGCAATCGTTTTTCAATCGAGAAAATTCTCGTGAATAAAAAGCGATATCGCGATTCAATCGCTTTTTAATCGAGAAAATATAAACGATTGAGGCTTATAGCCGAAAGTAGTACGCCATTGGTTCAGCCTGACTGACCCGCATACACGTTCGAGTTTCTACACTTCAGTCAGACTATATAAAGTTCGATCATTTTTTCTTCTTCCTTTTCCATTCTTTGCCTAGTGTAAAACTATAGCGTGTTTCTGTACAGTTGGCGGTTATATAGATACGATGGGGATATTGAAAGAAATTGAAAAAAAATATCTATATATATACATAGGAATAATGGTTATGCATATAATTAACTTCATATTTACATATATTTTGTACGGGACACAGACCCGGATATGGTCAGATTGGGTCATTTGCACTTGCAATTTCGTCTATTATTTTGGGTATTTCTGTGTTTTAAAGCTGGTATTATTCCAGATTTCTTGTGTAGTATTTTTCGTGAACGCTTTTGGCATCTGTGCGGGCTGAACTTTTGAGTTGATTCGTCAGATTTTCGCTGTACGCGTGGTTTTTTGTCCTACGATCACCATTTTCCTTGTGTAGATAGATGGCGCTGTATTGAATATAACATTGTCATACGGGGTTTTGAGTCTTCGAAAGCACTTAATTATTAATATACAGCGCGGGCTATTTGTAAAAATTTTCACAACTGGTTAATCCAGTAAGAGAAGAAATGATATACTATTCAGTTGGTTTTTGGCTTGAGCTTCCCTTTGGAATCATTCATAGTTCATTTATCAAAATATAAAATTAAATAAAAAGTATTGTACATATGCGAATCCGACCGTTATATGCGATTCAATCACCATTGTCATATGTATTTGATATAAATATGAAATCACTGCCGCGAATATTCTTATAATAAATAAAATTAACTTGATGGTGATTTTTTGAACTTATTCACATCTCAATAGTTTAAAAACTGTACCAAAACATGAATGGATACCCTTTCCTAATGTATGTTTTACTATAACAAAATATACATATTTAATTACACTATTTTTCACCTTAATTAACCTAGAAATTCTCGGCTGGAGGGCTAAGCTGTTCTGGGTTATCGCCATGCGCCCATTCACCCCTCTATGAAGCCTGTGCCGTAATCATTCTGATAATGCAATCAACGACGAACTCAAATCCACTTATGACCTGTACTCGGTATTTACAAAACAAGATATTGTGACTATCATCCTGTATTGTTTATACCAAGTTGCATGAATATATGAGGAAAGTATCGAAAGTATGAAGGGAATGACTGAACATTAATACATTGTCGACTCACACGATTATTGAATAAACATGTAATTTTGTCATTTACGCTTCGCCAGAGTAAATCTGAGCGCGAACGTCACAGGAAACATGGTACAGGTATATGTGTAGATATTTCCAGCATACGCCCTACTTCGGCTTGTAGGAGACTATAGATCGTGAATCATATATATTATTCGGTTATCTTGCGCATTTATACAGTATAGTATAGTAATATAGGTTTTTCCATCGACAAATCCGCAATCAACATTACATGTAGTTCCCAGTTCACGGATAGAGCGGCGTACGACGGCAACACGGCCTATGTGTCAAATATCACTCCGCCTCACGATTCTCTCGCGCCTTGAAAAAACCCCGATTCTCT
>JAVTVY010044608.1:0-21716 GCA_036873755.1 Hanleya hanleyi | reverse complement strand
GAACCCTACGGAGATGTTAATTCTAAATGCAGACATTTGATCTTCAAAAATACCCCGTCCATAATTCTCGAGGCGAGAAAGCCCACTTAATCTAAAATTATATGTGTTCCTGAAGTCTATTTCCTCGACGGAAATGACGTCGTTTATCGCCCCAATTCCTTCGGTAGACGTCAGACAGATGATCTCCATGTGGAAGGAAATCAGCAGGGACGGTACCAGGGTCGGGTTCAAACCTCGCATACCCCATGACCTCATGTAACTGGTTAGCCAAATGGGCGTCTTGTGAATCAGATTAGGGAAATTCTCTGTACTGTTGACTTGCCGGTTGACCTCCACGCTCCTGAAAAAGTAGAATAACGACGTTTTGGAACTTGAAACCGGTTTTTCCCGCCATTGCCACATATGTTTATTTTTACCTCTGACGTCATAGACCTCTTTGAACTTGAAACTGGGGTTTTCCGGACATTGGGAGATATGTTTATTTTTAGTTCTGACGTCACAGACATGTTCGAACTTGAAACCGGTTGTTCTATGTAACTCACCTCTGCCCTGTTCCTCTCTCCTAGTTCAGCGGACGTGGAGGCTCCGTCATCCTCGTTACCCCTATCTGTTCCCTTACACCATCAACCGCCTCCTCCTGATGGGAGAAAAGAAGAAGATACATGTAAATTCTATATGAATATAGAAATAACACAAATAATTTGCAGTGAAATTATAAGGGGGTAATGGATAAGATATATTCTTCAAAAGATGTTATGGAAAAAACCCCCTCACTTCTTCGTTGTGAGGAGCTTGGTGTTCTTCTGCTTCTTCTTCTTCCAGTCCGAAATGCCCTATTTCACCTACACTTTCTACCTCCATATCAGTTACCGATACATCGCTGTCGCATTCTAATGGTGCAAGTACCCTGTCATCATCAAAATCACTTGACCATCCGGTCGTCGAGGGTGTGGACGTGACAGCTTCGGAATGTAGCATTCGAAATGTTCTTTCGGAGGAAAGAGGCGAGTATGTCGTCCTGAGCGCTTGGGAAAATACATTGAAGCTGATTTTTCAGAGCAAGTGGACGGTTCTCCCTCATTATTGGCCTGAAAAAAAGATTACCAATAAAGCGGCTTCATTCAAGGGCGAGAACTCGAGAACTTGAGAATGCAGAGTGCTTCCCCCTTATTACGGAATGGAATGAGTTTGACAGGCTATACAAACTGGATCCTGGCTGTACAAAGGGACAGAACTTCAAAAGAAATGTAACAGTTAAGCATGCAGAGTACTTTCCCCCTTAGCCGAGAATGGCCTGTGTTTCCCAGGCTGTCTAATTTAAAAATTGAGCAACTCACCCGGTCCATTTTGACGCGTTTCCCGATGTTAGCTTGTACAACGGAATCGCTTTCCTGCAATTGGCTGAAATGCCTCTTTTTCAGGTGTTCAGTGAAGTAATCTGGACGGCGTTTTTCTGTACCACACAGGTGACACAGAAATGAACCTTCATCCCCGTGCTGTAAGGCATAATGTGCCTTGGCAGAAAATGCGTGAGCAAAATCTCTGTCGCAGCGGAAACAGTACATATTGGCCTCAGAGGAGCTGGCTGACGAAGGCGATGTTACATGGTCCACGTGTAGATGTTGATCACCGGTGCATTCAATTTCCTCTTGATGTCTGTTTAAGCTGCTCACAGTTGCAAAATAGCTGTTACAACTCTCACATTGGAAGCTTGCCATTCTTTCAGTGATTTCGGAAGCGAGAGGAATATTTTGGAGAAAATTTGACAATTTTAACGCCCGAGAAGTAGAAATAGGTCCGTCTATGATATCGTGTAAAACACAATGAAGATTTCTCCTAAAAGCGGGGAAAAGGATGTCATCAGACCTACTTTTGGAACGGGAAATACCCCTCAAATTTCCTTCCAAAAATTGCTGATGTGGCCTTCGACCCCAATGTGGCAAGATGCCTGGAGAAAGTTGGGACGAAGAGCTTGCCAGGGTTGGTGAACAGCCAGAGTTTATGTAAGTTGATAGACTAATTCAAAATATTGTTGAAATGTCCTTTATTTGAAGTCAATATTTAAAAAAAAAGTTGTTTCTGTTACAGCCTTACAGCAGATGCTGCGCGGAGTTGGCAAGAAATAGTACGGGAAGACAGAGAGAGAATAATAGAGGCGATGCGAGGAAAGCGAAATCACAAGTAAAAAATGTAAGTTTTTACTATAATTTATACTGCGGGGATATGACCATAAAGCCATATTAATATGGTAAAGCTTTCGTGAGAGTCTGTTAATGTGGTAGTATAATCTCCGTTTTCTGTGTACACTGAACGGCTAACAAGAAGACGGTGACGAGAGGTCCGCTGATTTTTTCTCTCCTGTTTTTACTTGGATTGTTTACCATCGGTCAAAATTTTATTTTATATCGACACTCTGTGAGTTAACGAAATATGGGCAATTCGAATGTAAAATGCTGGCGAGGGAGAATTGTTTTTTATAGCAATTACAACACATATAAGGGAAGGGACACAGCAACTGTTTAGCATGATGTGGTAAAATGCTACACCCCATCGTTTTTAGATATGTGCGGTGAATACTCAAAATACACTAACGGTCACATAGCGGTGAATACTCAAAATACACTAACGGTCACATAGCCTATACCCCGGACCCAAACACCGTGAGTGCATATTTACAAATGTGTTAGGAGTATATGCAACAAACTACAAGATTTTCACAAATTTATCAGTGATGGCTGTTACGATATCATATGTGAGACTGAATACGGGTGTCATAATGAAATCCTGGACTCTGAAATTATATTGGAAAGAGCTATTTCATACTACATATAACTCTGGTATATACAGTATTCTAAGTTCGTAATATATACTTATGACTTATGGCTTATCCTAGTGCAAGCCAGAATTTGTCCCCCAAACTTCATTCACCGTTGGCGGATATAATACATACCACATGTTTGACCCTATTGATTCACTCGCATAGATAAATGCTTCCCGTCTCAACTTCAGCATCTTTGATACAGAAGCTCTGTTTGTAAATTTGTAACCCAGATTTGGCAACACCGCCAGCCCGTGGTACAGCCGTTACTATAGAGACGCGTGACCTTAATGCGAGAGTCGCTACCGTCTTCATATGACCTCGTGTATAGCTTGGTTCGAGAGCAGATGTATGAAGTTATTCTTAGTGCAGACTAGTTCTCACCCGTGTGTTATATATATAGGACATGTGTGACATTATTAGCCTGCCACTTCGTACAGCCTGAGCTTCCGAATACTTATGCGGTTAGCTACTCGATACGCAGGGTTTATTAAAAACACATGTTGACCTTATTGAGTCACAGAAATACAGCGGGTCTTAATAGCTTGGCTTGATACGAGTATGTGTGAGTGTGTTGATAAATTGTAACCTAGATTGTGTAGACACTGCCCTGTATAGCGTACGTCGGTGGCCTAGATTTAACCGTGTAACGGTTTTATCCGCAGACCTGTAACCTATATACTTCAGCCTAGTACATTATGTTTGGATCCCGTTTGGCAACACTAGCATATGTATAGCATTGTTAGAGTTGATGTTATACAGTCGAAGCTACTGACAAAAGATAAAAAGCGGGGTATATGTCTTTATAAATACGCTTAGCATGGTACACCGGAGTGTGGGAATTATGTCACGCTATATGTTAAAAAGGTTTTCCCCACACTTGTAGGTCATGTGTGACGTCAATTCTATGAATATTCATATTTAGAGTTTAGTGCAGAACAATTCTGACCCCCCTGTCGTATCGGCTCTCATAATTCGAATACGAGTTTGATATTTCATCATATTACTTGTTCAATAATTTCTCAATACCCCATATCACATTACGAGCGTAATTTGATACCTCTAACAGCCCCCCTGTGGTAATTGGATCAAGAGTTTCATGTTACGAGTTCACTTGCTCCCGATATACTACTGACGTGTTTATACCGATAAAATGTGAATTAAAACTTGATGAAGCTTAAATAAAATTTACAAAAAAAATTGTGATTATCAAAATTGTGGCAATATACCAAATGTATGACAAATTTACGCCTGTTTATCTCATTAATTTAAAATGAAATCTTCAGTAAAGCTACTTAAACCTATTTACTATGACATCATTAGGATATTGTACTCTCATCCGCCATAATATTTTCGTGTATGAAGCAGACCACCACATATTATTGAATTTACTGAATCACTATATCCAACAAAACGTGCAGGTTTCGTGAAATTTTAGGCTCATTTTATGTTATTAAGTTGAGATACTATTTACTAGATGTTGAAATTCCTATTAAATTTAATTGTTCGTTATGACATCTACAAGAGGAAATCGTTGTTTTACGAACGAGTAAAGCCTACGTAAATGCTGCATGAAGACGCCTTTACACATCTGGTCGTTTATATTCACAGTGGATGTACCTATATGTAAATTACAAGCGTCTGATCCGTCATTCATAATTCAGCCGTCGTCCATTAGAGAATATCCGCGTCATAATCCAAAGACCTATTCCATATTCCATATAACAGTATTAGCACCAAATTCAAAAAGACAATCATAGTATACATAAACATAGGCTTGTTTCCTGCAAGAGAGAAGCACTGAGCTCTGACAAGTTGCTATAGCCCCATTTTTATGCATATTCACACACATTTGAAAATAACGGTTATTTGGAGACGATAACCAAAGTAACAGTTCACGAAAAAGGCGATGAATGATTCTGCCGGGTAAACTTCACACATTAAATTGTATTGCACGACTTCTTTTTTGTGATTCCCCGATGATGATTAGCACGCCCGTTCTTACACCTCCTATCCAACGACATTGTGTTTATTTGTACTTGGCGCGGGTCCAGGTATGGGCTATAGGTCTGCGACCTACTTGTTTAACGAGCATACATGAGCGCAAGCTTTTGGCTGGGGTTTATCATCGCCGCTGTTACTAAAATAGAATAGCCATATGCTGCTATGATCTACTTTTGTCTATGTTGCTAATAAAGTTTAATGCACATGAAACGGAAGATTTAAGAAATCTTAAACCTTACTAAATTTAATGTCACTATATTTTAGTAAATGTCAAAACTCCATTAAACCAGTCATTTTCGTGCAGTGGTACATTGTTTATAAATCGGCTAGTACTATAGATTGTGTATGTATTATTTCACTCATTTAATTACTTATTTCATTGATTCAATAATTCACTGACTCAATCATTCACGGACTCAATCAGTTCTTTACTCATTGACTCTTTACTCACTATCTCACTGGCTCAATCATTCACTGACTCAATCAGTTATTTACTCAATGACTCATTTACTCACACAATCACTCATTCATTTTATTGCTCATTGATTCATTTACTCACTAACTCACTGACTTAATCATTCATTCATTCACTTATTCATTTCATTGCCCATTCATTCACTAACTCACTGACTCCATCATTCACGGACTCAATCAATTATTTAGTGACACATTTACACACACAATCACTCACTGACTCATTGCTCATTGATTGATTTACTCACTGACACATTAACTCAATTATTCACTGACTACAATCATTCATCAGGACCTTATTGACCGTCTAAGTTAATTGATAGTATCTGTGTTCAAGAAAACTGATCGTAGATATATTAATGTCGGAAGCCATAAAGCATTCTTTAGCTCTACTACATACAAGAGGTATCATTCATGGGATGTTGCTTGAATTTCTCATTAAAAATATCTATGTGAAAGTTGGCAACACAATATATTAGCAGCATATAGGTGTTCCAATGGGTACTAATTGTGCACCCCTGTTGCCTGACCTGTATCTGTTCTCTGAATATAACTATATGCAGGCGCTTTCAAAAACCGATCCATTCAAAGCCCGTTCCTTCTCATTCACCAAACGCTATACACACGATCTTCTCGCTGTGGATAATCGCTATATAAATGACACAGTGAAGGATATATATCCACCTTCACTGGATTTGAAGGAAACTACAGATAGCCCTACAGGCACATCATATTTAGATCTTTTTCTCTATAAAAATGAAGCGGGCATTCTCTCTCATCGACTTTATGACAAAAGAGATGATTACAATTTCGACATCGTAAACTATCCCTTTCTGGACAGTAATATTCCAGTGGGACCTGCATATGGCCTATACATATCTCGCCTAGTAGCATTTGCTCGATCCTGTGTTAAATATGACGATTTTAATCAACGTCACAAAACATCGTTGCATAAACTTATAAAACAGAGCTATTCCACCAAGCGCCTCCACTCAACGTTTCTCAAATTTGGCGATACATATCGCATGCTGATAGCAAAATACGAACGTAGCGTGCAAGATCTATGGCGTTACGTTTCGTAACTTGTGTCTAATTCCGCTTAACCCGGGGCTAGGGGCCGTATGAACCCATATACTTCAAGATCCTCATTGTGCTCATATGAACAGTCACCATCAAAGCGTGACTGAGATACATCATTCTTTAGATGACGACTTTAAAACGAATATTATGGATTAAGAATACTGATCAGCAATACGGATTTTATATTTTTGGAACATCATGATATCTTGTCGGCATCATTGAAAACTGTTGACCGCTATCTCTCTTGCAGGAAACTAGCTTATGTTTATGTATACTATGATTGTCTTTTTGAATTTGGTGCTAATACTGTTATATGGAATATGGAATAGGTCTTTGGATTATAGACGCGGATACTCTTTAATGGACGACGGCTGAATTATGAATGACGGACTAGACGCTTGTAATTTACTCATTGACTCATTTACTCAATCATAAACTCATTCATTCCATTGCTCATTGATTCATTTACTCACTGACTCAACCATTCACCGACTCAATCTTTTATTTACTCGTTCACTCTTTCACAAACGCCCAGAATCACTTAAAAGTCGCCCTTGTGTGAGTAGATGAGTCAATGAGTAGATGAAAAATTGAGTCAAGGAATGGTTGAGTCAGTGAATAAATGAATCAATGAGCAATCAGTCAATGAGTGAATGTGTAACTGAGTCACTAAATAACTGATTGGGTCAGTGAATGATTGAGCAATGAGTCAGCGAGTGATCGCGGGAGTAAATGAGTCAATGAGTAAATAATTGAATGAGTCCTTGAATGATTGATTCAGTGAATCAATGAGCAATGAAAAGAATAAGTGAATGAGTGAATGATGGGTTAGCCAGTTAGTGAGTAAATGAATCAATGAGCAATGAACTGAATGAGAGATTGTGTGAGTAAATGAGACAATGAATAAATAGCTGATTGAGTCAGTGAATGATTGAGTCAGTGAGTTGATGAGTAAATGAATCAATGAGCAATGACTCAGTGATTGTTTGAGTAAATGGGTCACTAAATAACTGATTGAGTCAGTGAATGATTGAGTCAGTGAGTTAATGAGTAAATGAATCAATGACCAATGAGTCAGTGAGTGATTGTGTGGGTAAATGAGTCAATGAGAAATAATTGATTGAGTCCGTGAATGATTGAGTCAGTGAGTTAGTGAATCAATGAAATGAATAATTGAATGACTGGAATAATATATGCAGAATTTATAATACTAGTCGATTTATAAACAATGTACCACTGCACGATAATGACTGGTTTAATAGAGTTTTGACATTTATTAAAATATAGTTACACTAAATTTAGTAAAGTTTAAGATTAATTAAATCTTCCGTTTTATGTGTATTAAACTTCAGGAGCAACATAGACAAAAGTAGATCATAGAAGCATATGGCTATTCTATTTTAGTAACAGCGGCGATGATAAACTCTAGTTAAATGCTTGCCCTCCTGTATGTTCATAATTAAAAGCTCGTTAAACAAGCAAGTCCCAGACCTATATCCCATGCCTGGACCCTGGTTTAGCGCCAAGTATAGATAAAGTCAATGTCGTTGGATTTGAAGTGTAAGAACGGGCGTGCTAATCAATTGCAATACAAATTAATGTGTGAAGTTTACCCGGCTAAATCATTCATCATCTTTTCCGTGAACGGTTACTTTGGCTATCGTCTCCAAATAACAGCTATTTTCAAATGTGTCGGAATATACATCAGTATGGGGCTATACCAACATATCAGAGCTCAGTGTTTACATATAGATACATCCACTGTGGATATAACAGACCAGATGAGTAAAGGTGTCATCATGCAGCATTTACGTAGGCTTTACGCGTTCGTAAAACAACGATTTCTTCTTCTGGATGTCATAGCAAACAATTAATTTTACTAGGAATTTCTACATCAAGTATATACCATCTCAACTTAATAACATAAAATATCCCTTAAATTTCACGAAACTTGTACGTTTTGTTAGATATATTGAGTCAGTAAATTCAATTATATGTGGTGGTCTGCTTCATACACCAAAAGTATTATAACGGGTGAGAGTACACTATCCCAATAATCCTATAGTAAATAGGTTTAAGTAGCTTTACTGAAGATTTCATTTTAAGTTAATTGGATAAATTGTAACAGTCAAAAATAATTGAACCCTTATGTACTGTACAACAAAAATTAACCGAAGACCAAATTTAAGTAGTAATGACCGAAATGCTAAATGTTGAAAATGACGTAGTTATATGTCGGTATTTCCCCGCGAAAGGCGTGGGCGTATGTTAACAACAATGATCAACAATGACGTGGGGCGTGAGTGGACAAGTCTCGAATTGTCGAGAAGTAAGGTTAGGATCTATAAATAGAACAGGGATTTTCCCATGATGTTATGACGTATAAATAGAACAACCTTTTACGGTGCGTTACATATGATGTAGCAAAACGGTCGTTGGAGATTATTATACATTAAATAGAAAAATACTATTTTAGGGATTAATATATATTAATAATAAGCAGGGATTATTACACACGAAGTTACATAACGGTCTTTTAATGATATATAAAAAGAACAGGGGTTTTCCCAATAACGTTATTATCTATAGATAGAAGGCCTTTGAAGGGTTATTATATATTAAGTAACAAAACGGTCTATTGGTCTCGCCTACGAAGGATTCGCCACATATATTACAAGTCACGAGTAACAACGACTTGGATTTGTATTGAAGTTGTTTGTTGATAAATATCTCCGCTAAACCAACAACCCAGGAATCGCTTAAACAGAGACGTGTGTTCAAGGTGACGCGAAATTTATAGGGTGTATTGTCTGGGAAGTAGGTTGACGAATCCTTCCTACTAATAATTATAATCCATTTGGACGACTGGGGCTCAGTGGTGTACAGTCTGCTTTCATAGAAATATAGATCATGGACCATGCGATGTTAGTTGATCCTGGCTTTATAGAACATTCTGTATGGCAATATCGATGAGGCGGTTCCGATCTTTGATGAGGGTCCACTGAGTATGAGTTAAGACGAGTCATTTAATGGTAGCTTTACCGTTGAGGAAATAGCGTAGATCTACCCGCAGCATTTTGATGTATAAGCATATAGTAGCTCGAATGTGGTTGTCAATGGGTACTTGTTGCGTAGGATGGCACAGCGTTCTGTTGGGAATGATGGTTATTTTGGGTGGTCCTATACACAGGGTACAGATTTTACACATGACGTATGAACGGTGGCTAGAACAATGATTGGAAAGATAAGAAGCAATATGACCGCGCGATGGAAGCACCTTTCAGTTTGACGAGCGTTCTCTCGCATAGATCCATGCCAAATGAAACGGAGTGTACACACGAACCTTTATATAGGTGTTGGCGATGACGTCATACTCCATTTAGAAAGGGTGTATGTATATGTAAATGTTCATCTCTAAAAAACAAATGAAATCATTGAAAACTACATGCAAGATAGTATAGAAATTTTCAGGTGTTGTCGTATACAAATTTCCACCATTTATCTATGATACAAGATATAGGGCATGCATATGACTCACTGCTCTTTGTTTATGGGGAAACTACTGACCTACTTAAGAGTCGGGCATTACATATTATATATCAAAACGGACTGTTATGGATTGATAAAAAGAATAGGAGTTTTCCAAATAGCATCATGATCTATAAATAGAACTGACCTTATTACCTATAAATAGAACTTAGTATAGAGTATAAAAAGGGATTATTATATATGAAGTAACAAAACACCTTTTTAAGGATTATTACATAATAAGGCTGTTTGAACTCCCTTTTCATATTCTACTTTGACTCTGTGAATGATACGCCACATTGATTTCTAATTTTCTCTCTTCTTAATTATTCAGACATGTCAGATATGTCAGATGAGCATTTCTTTCCTGTTTTTCTTCGAGATAGGCGAGCCGTACTGATTAGCCCCCCTTGGACAGATGTCAATTCCTATATTTTGTCCTTCTAACGTTTGGTCATATATGTCAGTTTGATTTCTCTCTGATTTTCTTTGCGACATGTTTGTGACTCAACCATACTAATTAACTCTCTTTCAATGGCACATGTAAAAGCACACTTATTACTTCAAGCATGCGCTTGTTTGAACTAGAAAAGTTAAGTGAATGGCATATGTTTGGTAGTTGGGGCTTGCATACACGCAGGGTGTGTTCGAACCACCTACATACTGTAATTTAAAATCTACTGCTCACTGTATTACCACACCAATTGCTTTAAGATTGCTTGCAAGATATCACCAGATAGGCCAGATTTAGCATCGGGCACCAATTCCTGCGTAATTTCTATTATAATTGCTTTCTGTATAATGGATCAAGTGATTCTGTAGGAAACCAAATCAGGCCAATGCGCCAGATATTCTGTAGGAAACCAAATCAGGCCAATCAGTGACGGAGTTATATCATCTGTGGAGTCACTCTGCCAGCTTGAAGCTTGTGTTCTCGCCCGGTAATATTGTAGCGGATATTAACCTCCATAATTGGCACTATTCAATTGAGATCACACTATTTGCCAACAATCAGGCTTTCGGAATTGTACGCTTTTAATACCTCAATGTACATGTAACAACACAAGTCACTGGTAAGATCAAACAATATTGGCTCAGGTTTTATTTGAAATAAACCATAATATGGCATCAGGTTCACTTGCATAATACCAAATAATCACTGATATAACACTGAAGACCTACTATGGCAATGAACAGCATCTGGTAATGAACAACCTATATGGCAATACAGTAAACACGGCTGTGAGTGGGGTGGGAGATAGACATCCTAGTATCAGCATGCATATATTAGCATATCAGCATATAATCCAATATAATATGCTGGTGTATAGTAGCCCATAGTAATTCCATGTGGGTATATGTACTCAGTGTAGTAACTTTATTGCTATTATATAGCCAGAATATATTAAATCCCCGGATACACTTTGCAAGGTTCATCCATACCTTAGAATGACTGGATGCTATCTGATTTAACCCCCCCCAGCCGCCGTATTTATAACCCCAAACCCACGTGACTTCAATTAGCCAATCAGAATACAGTACCTTCGCCAAGGCAAAGGGTGAACGGAACTACTTCTTGACAATAATTGCAAATATATAATTATTTAAGAACAACAGAGAAGAGCTTACAGCAAATATAAGGAGCATTTTTCTAAAAGTTCAAATAGCTACAATTAATTTTAACTATGGATCACACAGTAAAAATAGCTCCCGCACTTTAGGCATTTGCAACCGGGTTGCCACATGTGTGGGCCAGCAACAATGATCAGGCCATGTTCCGAGTGATTTTCTTAAAATATATATACATTACAGGTGTCTAATATAGCAAAGTGAGGAGCGTTTTTATTGAAGAATAAAATCCCACACTGAACTTTACTTACTCCAGTTAATTTTAGAACACACTACAGCAAAAATCAGTTGCCGACCGCTTCTACACTTTTGTACACATAGACTGCATCGGGCGCATGAGAATATCAACAAAATAGTTCGCTCCATTTTCGCTGCAGTAGCGCACATTACTTCAGGAAAATTCACAAATACTAAGAAAAATATAACAGCATAACTTGCATAGTAAAACACATCACCAATTATCGAACTAACTAGTCAAAACCAATTAAAACTTAGCAGGGTTCAAGTCGACCCTAAAAATAGATCATGTCACATCGACATGCCGAACAACATGGCCGCATGGGCGAGGAGAGGGTCGAATCGAACGAGCCCGAAAAACAGCATTTATGAAGTGATCGGCTAATATTGTGTGCACAGTCAGATAAGGTATTGTTAGTTCAGATATAAAGTTCATTTAAGTCCAAGTAAGGTTCATAGATATACAGTTCTTCACACAGTTCCGGTCCGTATGACCACTCGTTGTTGTGTGGCAGCAACAACAACAACACGATACCATAACAGTCACTCGCGTGTGGGGGTAGTCACCAAGGTAAATCCGTAATATATATTTTCGTGTATATTACACCCCCCCTAACTTAATTTCAAAGAACTCTCCTGAGTTCACTAGAACATAAACAGTATATATTCAGCCAATGCAAAGGTAGGTGAGAATCCAGAGTATAATGCCAGTAATCCAACAGGACGACCAGGAATAAAAGCTAAGTAATTCACAATTTAATTGGAAGGTGAGTATTCACAAGTATGGTGAACTATGCCACACAATGATCAGCACATACACAGATACACGTAAATCCAGTGAATATATCCAGGGGTATGGTAAACCCCCACAGAAAACATCATCACAAGGTAAGTAATTCCCACCGAAAGAATCCAGAGAATGAATGTCAAATTTCAAAATGTCACAGATTGTAATAAAATATGTATAAACAGTGTTCTTGAATTATACTTCCAGGCGAAGAGGAAGGGAAAGGTCTCTCAGTTTCTCCACATGGCAGTCCGCATCAGTATTTCGACTCTGCGACATGGCCTCGAAACAGGACAGAATTTCATGTTCCCCCTCGACCGGTTTGCCCAATGCTATCTGGACGAGCAGCCTGTAGTTGTAGTACCTGACCTTTCTCAAAATCGAGGATGAACTATTTGGATTTGATTTCACGGAGCCAATCGATGTTCCCGGCAGTGCAAAAATATCATACAGATCCAGCAGATCGTGTAGATTAGCATCAGATGGGCCATGAAGAGAGTAGTCCAGCCTCAAACCGAGACTCGCCCAGTGTGCTTTTCGGGTCTCCGAATCCTTGTGCTTCCAGTTCTTCGGAGGCCAAGACACTTCCTCTTTTCCAACCTGAATGCTTACCACCCCATCCCGGTCCCATTGCCTCCTGGCCGCTGGCACCAGCGGCATACAGCCAAGCTCCAAGATATTTAACGCCCTACGCTGGATGTCGGTTTTGCCCTCGTTGACAGTTGGAGACACAGAGACTTTTACTGCAGAGGCAAGTGAGTCTGAACCAGCATTGTTATTATTGGCTTCATGGTAGCTGGTTGACTGGTCCATTTGTGGAAGCACATCACATTGAACCTCAGAGCTCCTTCTACTAAGGTCAAGGGCAAGGGGAGATGGAGACCTTGAATGTTGGGTTGCCGGGCTGATAGCTTCAGTCTCAGGGAATGGGATTTGTGAAGTGACACTGTTGCACGAAGGTATACCTGTCGATGAGGTGGCTGTGACAGGTGGATTCGCAGGTTGAATTCCCTTTACGGAGAAAACTGGCTGCAGCGTAATCAGGGCCGGTGTTAAGTCACCCACCTCACAGTCCCCGTAAATTATTGGATGATCCAGTGTTTGTTCCTTTCGACAATGTCCAGCCGAAGGGGCTGTACAGGTGGAGGATTCAGATGGTTCATCTTGCAAGGGTGTTGTTGCAGATTGTACTAAACTGGTGGATTCTGAATTCCCAAATGAAGGCTTGCTCCAACACACTACCGACTTTATATAGCGGCGATCAACCTTGAGTGCCAATGACAAGGCCTTGAACAATGCAGTCGACTCAATCTTTCTGCCCGCATTGACTGGCAGAACATGCGACGATGTTAGGGTGGCCATTTTCCTTGTCATTGCCGCTGTTGTTTTAAGGTCAGAAAGAATGTTCTCTCCAAGTTCGGCCTTGTACCATCCACCATCAGGTGAGTGGCACCACACCACGAAACCGTCAGGCTTGACCTCAATCTTGGCCACCTCCAGATTAATATCAGCCTTGGGATCAGACGGAGAATATTCCAGAGACACATTACGCTGCTTACGTGCAGGCCCTTCACGGTACGGGCGCGCCCAGCCATCTTCCCACTGACCAAGAGACCTAGTTGACCTCTTGGTCTCAT
This sequence comes from Hanleya hanleyi, assembly GCA_036873755.1. NCBI lineage: Eukaryota > Metazoa > Mollusca > Polyplacophora > Lepidopleurida > Hanleyidae > Hanleya > Hanleya hanleyi. Next base: position 7,522 of record JAVTVY010044608.1, on the reverse strand, counting down.
TGAGCCAACGTAGCATGAGATGCCTTGCCTCTTCAGACTCTCTAGATGACCAGACCGGTTTGGAGATGACAGCTACATAGTCCTCTGGTGTTATCGTAAACCAGAATCCGTTTGGTTCGGAAAATACACCAGGTGGTAAATGCCTGACTGCCCCGCTGTGTTCCATCCGGACATGGTTCTTTAGGTCAACTGACCGCCTAAACCTATTTTCGCCGTCAACACAGAAGGGGCATATTACTTCCAACTTCCGGTGGGTCACAGATTGCAGATGTTGCTTTAATTCTTTTTTGGAATTCAGCTCCCGTGGGCAGTAACGGCATTGGAATGCACTCGGAGAGGCCATTCTGGAAGTACAAGAGCAGTGAGATTATCACCATGAAAGCAGTACTTGGATGTCAGCACATGATTATCACCCCTGATAATTGTAATTTGTGAGTACCCCGCATAACCTATATTTCCTTGATTAGGTTTAGAAGTAACAGAATCAACCACATGGAACCATTATGGACCTTGCTCGTCCCAAACGAGCAACCGGTACTCCCCCAAGGAGTACTTCAGCAGCACTATAACCAATGCACGCCAGGCCTAGGCTGATCAGACCCACCCTGACCCTGCATAACTGTGGCTACCCCCAAGGCATCCCAGTTCCCATATATATATGCTACCCTCCAGATCCATCCTCTAAGTTTTCCATTGACCCAAGTGATTCTGTACTACATGCCATCCTGTTCAATATAGTGTATTGTACCAAAATTCAATCATCCATCTCCTTGTACTGCCTTCCCCAAGTAGGAGATTTTCTCCCCCTGTACTCCATTAGGCGATCGATGTGAAACACTTTCGGCTGTTGCCTTGGAGATTTCTTCACCAGGTAAGTAAGATCATCTATTTTCTTAATGACAACGAATGGACCTTTCCACCGTGTCGTGAGTTTCGAACAAACACCTGTCCTTCTGACAGGGTTGTACAGCCAAACAGCCTGTCCAGCTTTGAAGGTCCGTTTCTTGGACTGTGTATCATAGTGTTTCTTGCGGTATTCTGCTTTGCGTTTTAGGACAACACGAGCCACTTCATGAGCTAGTTGTAAACTTTGGTGGAGTTCCGATGTGTACTGTTCAGGATCAATATGAGAATCACAATCCCGAGGTGACTGTATGAGTGCCTGCAGGGGCATGACTACTTCCCGACCAAATACCATCATGTTGGGAGATTTCTGTGTGCTAGGATGCTCAGATGCCCGGTATGCCATCAGTACCTGGGGAAGAAATTCATCCCACCGGCGTTGTTGTTTCTCACAATACATTGTGAGCATCTCGGCTAGTGTCCGATTAAACCTCTCCACAGTGCCGTTTGCCTGAGGTCTCATACTTGTTGTCCGTGTTTTGTCTATTTGCAGGAGCTCGCACATTTTTCTAAAGAGATCAGATTCAAAATTTGTACCCTGATCTGAATGTACCTGTAATGGCGTTCCAAACCTACAAACAAAGTTGTTCACTAAGGCTTTAGCAACAGTAGAAGCTTCCTGATCTGGCATAGGAACGGCTTCTGTCCATTTCGTAAAACAGTCAACAATAACCAACAGATACTTGTTGCCACTGTTTGTAATTTTCAGAGGTCCTAAAATGTCCACAGCGACCCTCTCCATAGGCTCACCGACAAGATATTGTCCCAAAGGTGCTCGACCTAAATCCTTAGGGGTCTTCCTTGCAGTACATTTATCACACCTGATACAGTAGTCCCCAGCATCGCGTTTCATGGCAGGCCAGTAAAATGCCTGTTCAATTCGACTTAGCATCTTGTCAACCTTGAGATGCCCAGCAGAGGGAACATCATGATAGCACCTGAAGACATCATCTCTGAGTGCTTGAGGCACTATCAACTGGTGTAGTGTCTTTCCATTATCACCGATCCACACTCGATGTAACATGCCCCCAAATATTTCCAAACGTTCCCACTGCCGCCATAACGTTTTGAAAGTACTGGATAGATGTGAAATTGTGGACCACTCTGGTCGTCCCTTCCCTTCTTCACAGGCTAGCAAAATTGGACCCACGTCACGATCCTCTATCTGCTTTGACCGTACTTCACAGGGCGCCCAACCCTCCAGGATTGCCATAGTCTGTTTGAGCCCATCATGTGCAGGTTTCTGACTTCTAGTTACCACCAAAGCGTGCCCTGTAGCCATTTCGTCAAGCTCACTATCAGATTTAGGAACAGAGACTGTTATTTCACAAGGATCCTCTTCTAAGGCATCATTAAGATGCTGCTGTTTGTTGCACACTTTGCATGGCCTCCTTGACAGTGCATCTGCATTTGCATGGCTATGTCCAGCCCTGTGTTTTACCTCCATGTTGTATGTCCCTAATATTTCCAGCCATCTGGCTGTCTGACCAGTCGGTTGCTTGAGACTCTTCATCCAACTCACTGCAGCATTATCAGTTCTCAACAGGATCCTTTGCCCATAAATATAGGGGTAAAAATGTTTGAGTGCCACTATCACAGCAAGAAGTTCCTTCCTTGTAACACAGTATACTCGTTCATGCTTATTTAGCACCCGACTCATATAAGCTATGACTCGTTCTGAGCCATCCTGCTCCTGGGACAGCACTGCTCCGGTTGCAAAATCACTGGCATCGGTGTCCAAGATGAAGGGTTTGTTAGGGAGGGGATAAGCCAGTATTGGAGGTGTTAATAAGGCTTCTTTAAGCTCCCTAAATGCTTGTTCACACTCTGCATTCCAGTTGAATTTAGCTCCTTTTTCGGTGAGCTTGTGGAGGGGTCGTGCCATTGCTGCGAAACCATTGACAAATCGACGGTAGTATGAACCAAGTCCCAGGAAGCTCCTGACTTGCTTGGCATTCTGTGGTTGTGGCCATTCCTGAACTGCACACAGCTTATCTGGGTCTGTTTCGACACCTTCCTGGGATACTTTATGTCCCAGAAATTTTGTTTCCTTTTGGAAGAGACTGCACTTCGATGGTTTCAATTTCAAATTTGCCTCTTTTAGTCGCTTGAGGACTCGCTCTAACCTTTCTAGCGCTTGCTGGAAAGTTTCACCAGGGATCAAAATATCATCGATATACAGTATGCACTCTTCCCAATGGAGCCCTCTGAGTACATCCTCCATGAGTCTCTCAAAGGTAGATGGCGCATTTGCTAAGCCAAAAGGCATGACCGTAAATTGGTAGAGACCCTGCCTGGTCGTGAACGCGGTTTTCGGACGATCCTCTTCAGCTAGGGGGATCTGCCAGAATCCAGAGTGTAAATCAAGACAACTGAACCAGCGAGCACCTGATAGAGAGTCCAGACACTCATCTATCCTCGGCAGAGGATAGGCGTCCTTCCGAGTTACATCATTCACCCTTCTGTAATCTACACAGAATCGTGTACTTCCATTTTTCTTGGTGCAGAGAACTATGGGGGAGGCCCAAGGGCTAATGGATGGTTCGATGATACCACGGTTACTCATCTTCTGTATCTCTTCTTTCTCAATGGCTTGTTTCACGAGTGGTAGTCTACGGGCTGGTTGTCTTATAGGTGCTGCGTTTCCTGTATGAATTGTGTGTTTCACCCGATCTGTGCAACCCAGGTCATCTGATGATTTTGCAAATACAGATTCGTTCCTAATAAGGAGTTCCGCTAATTTTGCCTTCTGTTCTGGAGTTAGGTAAGTTGAACTGCGTGCCATAAGATCCTGAAGATGCTCGGGCACAGAGTCAGATTTGGGACACTCATTATTGCTTGCTATTGCCGCACACTGTATCTCACCTGAGTTGTCTTCATAAAATGATTGACATGTCCCTAGTCGTGTTCCTGGATAAAGAGTAACATCATCACTATTGTGATTTATGAGTGGTATCGCCAAATCCGATGCCCGGGTATCAATTATACCGTTCACCATTCGGAAGCCTTTCTCCTGATACAGTCCCATAGAAGGTTCCACTACTGCAGATGCAGCCAGACTCCCACACTTTGGAACACTGATAGGCACCCAGGCAACTGTGTGTCCAGGTACTGTCGTAAATTCACGAACCTGTACTAAACAGGTCATTTGTGCCTCCCCACCTATCCAACACGGGATAGGGGCCTCTTTAGTATCCAGTCTCAGCCAGTTATAATCGATCCTTGAAACGTACTGTAGTAGAAAATCTTGCCCCAGTATTCCTGGCACAGTAATGTCACATACCACAACCACATGTCGATATGTTGTATTTCCCAGCTGTAATTCCATTTCAGCTTTACCATACAGTTTAAGTTTCTCACCATTAGCTCCCTGGATACTATCTGACAATATCGTAATTTCTGGCCTACATTCCACTGATACACAGTTGAAAACTTCCGAAGACAGAAGTGTTGTAGTCGACCCACTGTCGACTAGGAAGTCCACTGGTTTTTCTAGTCCATGAATAAAGCAAGACACAAACAAACCATTTTCCCATTTGTTAACCCTATTACTGAGCTGACCTACACGAATCGTACATCTCTGGTTATTTTCTGTATTAGCCTCACCCTTATCACTCTCCATAATATGCGTTTTTCCACTGCTGTTCGACTCAGGCCTCTCCCCTCCCGTCCTCCTCCGGCCTACAAGTGAGACGGGCCCCCGTTTCCCTGTGAAACTGCCGTGGTCACAGGAGTTTCAGGTGGTGACCTAGATTTTTGTGGGCAGACTCTGCAGTAATGGTCGGCCGATCCACAAATATAACAGTTTCCCCCTCCTCGCCGATAACTAGGATTACGGCTATTGCGGTAACCATTATTGGTACTATTGGCACCTCTATATCTGGATTCACCCGATCCACTTCCGCTCTCCAACTTCTCTATGCGCTGTAGGATTTCTTGCAGATTTTCCAAATCAGCATTGCCTACATTTATTTCTTTCTGTTGAGTGGTATTATCTCTAGATGTTACCACTCTAACTGCCGATATTTTCTTTTTTTCTTTATCACCCACTAGGGCTTCGTAACGCTCTATGACGTCTACTGCATCTGCCACAGTCCTACATGACTTGTCAAAGCATCGACATTTCATTTCAACTGTAATACTTCTATACAGCTGATTTAGAGCCAGGGCTTCTTGTGCGCGAACCCCCAGGTTAGGATATGCTTTTTGCGCCATTTGGCGTAGATCATCACCCAAGGCAGAAACCGATTCATCTATTTGACGTACCCTTCCCTCTAGTTTTGTTAGCCATTTATTTTGCTGGCGGCTACTTCCAAACCGCTCCTCGAGTTTCATTGAAAGCTCAGGAAAAGAACGTTTTTCATCCTCCATTAGGCCAATATAGAATGTCCGGGCGGGCCCTTTAAGACTAGCCGCTAGAGCCAAAACTTTTTCTCGAGGAGTCCACAAACCCAGTTCGGCACAGTCTAAGAAATGGAAGTAATATTCCTCCCAGTCCTGTTTCCCGTCGTATGAATCCGGTTTCATTTTGATCATGCTACTACGTACACTCCCTGGTGAATAATCGCCACGTCCATAGTCTGGCGTTAAACCATGTCCTAGCAGACGCCCTCTATCAAACCTTCCTTTGATACTTCTCGCCCTGTCTGGATTTTCCATTGTGACTTCGCCACGTACATCACCCCTATCGGGTGCATCAGATCCAATAGAATCTTGATATTCCTCATCCCCAGAACTATTTTCTTGATTTTCACCCTGTGTATTTTGCACTAACCCACCTTTGGGCTGTAATACTATTTCAGGATCAGAATTGTCTGCCATTGTCGACTCTCAGAATTAACTATATACCGTAAAGTATGTAAGTTAACTTTTTTTCCTAAACAGTGTTACGGATACCACCACACTCACAGCCTTGGCAGTTCGAATCGCTGGATATTAATTTAATTAATATCCCACTTCTGACACCAGTGTAATTTAAAATCTACTGCTCACTGCATTACCACACCAATTGCTTTAAGATTGCTTGCAAGATATCACCAGATAGGCCAGATTTAGCATCGGGCACCAATTCCTGCGTAATTTCTATTATAATTGCTTTCTGTATAATGGATCAAGTGATTCTGTAGGAAACCAAATCAGGCCAATGCGCCAGATATTCTGTAGGAAACCAAATCAGGCCAATCAGTGACGGAGTTATATCATCTGTGGAGTCACTCTGCCAGCTTGAAGCTTGTGTTCTCGCCCGGTAATATTGTAGCGGATATTAACCTCCATAATTGGCACTATTCAATTGAGATCACACTATTTGCCAACAATCAGGCTTTCGGAATTGTACGCTTTTAATACCTCAATGTACATGTAACAACACAAGTCACTGGTAAGATCAAACAATATTGGCTCAGGTTTTATTTGAAATAAACCATAATATGGCATCAGGTTCACTTGCATAATACCAAATAATCACTGATATAACACTGAAGACCTACTATGGCAATGAACAGCATCTGGTAATGAACAACCTATATGGCAATACAGTAAACACGGCTGTGAGTGGGGTGGGAGATAGACATCCTAGTATCAGCATGCATATATTAGCATATCAGCATATAATCCAATATAATATGCTGGTGTATAGTAGCCCATAGTAATTCCATGTGGGTATATGTACTCAGTGTAGTAACTTTATTGCTATTATATAGCCAGAATATATTAAATCCCCGGATACACTTTGCAAGGTTCATCCATACCTTAGAATAACTGGATGCTATCTGATTTAACCCCCCCCAGCCGCCGTATTTATAACCCCAAACCCACGTGACTTCAATTAGCCAATCAGAATACAGTACCTTCGCCAAGGCAAAGGGTGAACGGAACTACTTCTTGACAATAATTGCAAATATATAATTATTTAAGAACAACAGAGAAGAGCTTACAGCAAATATAAGGAGCATTTTTCTAAAAGTTCAAATAGCTACAATTAATTTTAACTATGGATCACACAGTAAAAATAGCTCCCGCACTTTAGGCATTTGCAACCGGGTTGCCACATGTGTGGGCCAGCAACAATGATCAGGCCATGTTCCGAGTGATTTTCTTAAAATATATATACATTACAGGTGTCTAATATAGCAAAGTGAGGAGCGTTTTTATTGAAGAATAAAATCCCACACTGAACTTTACTTACTCCAGTTAATTTTAGAACACACTACAGCAAAAATCAGTTGCCGACCGCTTCTACACTTTTGTACACATAGACTGCATCGGGCGCATGAGAATATCAACAAAATAGTTCGCTCCATTTTCGCTGCAGTAGCGCACATTACTTCAGGAAAATTCACAAATACTAAGAAAAATATAACAGCATAACTTGCATAGTAAAACACATCACCAATTATCGAACTAACTAGTCAAAACCAATTAAAACTTAGCAGGGTTCAAGTCGACCCTAAAAATAGATCATGTCACATCGACATGCCGAACAACATGGCCGCATGGGCGAGGAGAGGGTCGAATCGAACGAGCCCGAAAAACAGCATTTATGAAGTGATCGGCTAATATTGTGTGCACAGTCAGATAAGGTATTGTTAGTTCAGATATAAAGTTCATTTAAGTCCAAGTA
>JAVTVY010044607.1:0-21999 GCA_036873755.1 Hanleya hanleyi | reverse complement strand
AGACCCATATAGTCCCATACTAGGGGTATAGGACCAATGTTTGTCCCACTGGGAAACCTACTTCTAGACATTTGCGATGTGGTTGTTTGGATTTGTGTTCTTAGTCTCGTCAAGACAAACATGATAGGAAGTGTCCCGGCACGAAACGGTGAAATTTTTGAAAAAAGGTCGAGGTCTGTCTATAGCCCCATATAGCCCCATATAGACCCATATACTGGGATATAAGCCCAATGTATGTATAAATCCATACGGGGTGGACATGCTGGAGTCTAGGTGAGTCCCTGGTGGTCCAATGGTGTCATATGAGGTCTTATTTTGAAGCTCTCATGCAGGAGCACTTGACTGCACTAATGGTTCGTACGTTGTCAATAGTCTGCGCATGCGCAGCCTGGCCGTAGTAGAGAAAGCAGGCAGTTTTGGGGGTGTGTGTGGGTGTGTTTGGGTTAGAGATGGGCTATTCACGGTTTGAATGGGTCGTGTGAGGTATCCATGTGAAGCCTATGTAATGGAGCATCTGATGGCGTGGATGTGGGGTAGAAATAGGGTCATTCTGCGCATGCGCGGTAGCCAAAGGGTATGGAAATAGACGTTTTTGGGGTCTAGGTGGGCTCCTCATGGGCCTATTGTGTCGAGTGAGGTATCCATGTGAATCCTAGGTGGGGGAGCATCCACCTGGACTAACATTCACGTGGTTTGGTGGGTCTGCGCAAGTGTGTGTGTGACGTCACTTCCGGTTTGGGTGAATGCTCAAACACTACCTCCAACTTTCCCGGCCCGGCCCGGCCCGGCCCGCTCCGGCCGCAGCGCGCGCGCGCGAGGATTTTCCGGAAGTGCGCGTCATCACCGGCAGTGCGCGGAAGCATGTCGGATCAAAAGGTCAAAGAAAAGGGGATTGTAAATTAACCTGGGAAGGATGGGCAGTTCCATTTGGACCAATCAGCGGTCGAGAAAAAGAGCCAATGAGCGATCGATAAAAGAACCAATGGACGGGTACTAGGTACACGTCTACGCCTCCATCCGGGTACTAGGATGCTTTCGCCTATGTCCGCGCCTACATCAGGGTTCTTCTCAACATCCGGGTTTCCCAGTGGGTTTTTCCCGTCTTCCATCTGGGTACTGTGGTTTTACGTCCGGGTTCTCATCTTACATCCGGGTTTTTCCATATTTAAAAATACATAGAACTTATAGTAATAAACTTAATCTATACGTGTTGGACGAGTCTTCACTCACCGTCTTCCTTTACACGCACCTCAATGAAATGCCCGCTCCAAACCTAGACCAAAACACGTACTTGGTCTGTGGGCTGATTTCATTGGCTCTCTATTTTACTATAGTGCGCTTGCATTCTAACATTGATGGGTTACATTTTGGCCCCATCCTACACCACTGATTTCAGTTTGACTGAATCTCCACATTGGGCATTTATGCATTATGAATAAAACACACAAGACAGGGTTTTTTGGTGAGATCTCATTTTTTTTTTATTCAGTAACAACAACAACGTGAGAACAACCACGTGAAAACTGAAGCCCAGAACAAGGGGCTTGTACATTGAAAGAACTGAAGCCCAGAACAGGGGGCTTGTACATTGAAAGAACTGAAGCCCAGAACAGGGGGCTTGTAAACTTAAGCCCAGAACAGCGGGCGTGTGTACATTGAAAGAACTTAAGCCCAGAACGGGGCTTGTACATTGAAATGATGGGCGGCCCAGTCATATACGAGTACATCGCGGTCCTCGGCCTTGGGGTACTCGTCAAACATCTGTACGATGGTAGATAAGGGTCTTCCCCGGCATCGATGGTACAGGTAAAACAAGCAATATTGTCCGCACACGCTACTGGTCAGGCTTTGCAACGTTTGACTGTTCCAACACCACGTCTCTGTGCCTTGATCCATGAAGTCTGTTAAATCGGGATGGAGGGGTGGCAGGCCGTACGGGTCAAAGTATTCGCCCTGCTGTTCTGTCAAGTACACGCCCACCCAATGTTCACCGGGCCGATCCATCGGGTCCGTGTTGAGAACGTAAGCAGCAGGATACATACGGTCTAATGGGAACACATCTCGGGCGAACACCCCTTGAAACACCATACGTGTCTCTGGGTCATTCTCCAGCACGGTGGTTATCTGGTCTGTATCCATGTTAGGTGGAGAAGTCACACAGGATGTTGCGCGCCTTGTCCACTTGAATGATGTTGTCAAACTCGGCGTAGCAGATCACATTGACGGTGCTCCGGAGGGCTCGTTGAAAGTGGATTTCCAACCGTAAATTGCCTTGCTTGGCGAGGGCCAGCTGATGGTCGTTCTCTAAGGTAGGGGTCAAATCGAAACAGAACAACGTGTATCCGTTCCCGTAGTCCTCCCGACTGATGAAATTCCCTTCGTCCTGGTTGATTTGACCGGTGGCTGTAAACAGGCTCTGATAGGCTCGAATGAAATTCGCGCGCCCAAAGTTCGGTGTTAAGGCCGTGGCTGGCACCTGTTGTCCATCCACATGCAGGGTCACAAAATTGATGCCGAAATGTTTAAAGTCAAACGGATTCTCTGGGTAGGCTCCACTGAAACTGGTATTTTCCACACAGGCCAGGATCAATCGCTTGGGTAGTTCCCCCAGGAACAGGTTTTCTTTGTTGGCGCTCATATTTCCAGCAGACACAGAGAACACTTTGGTTTGTACACGTCGGATAGGGTACTGGGCTGGTTTTGTTTCCAAGGCTTTCATGTGTCCCAATTGAACGGCTGGATTCGGTTTCACTTTTCGGACATACAGGACTGCGTCTTCGATGACAATCTTATAGTCAGCTGCATGCCCGTCTACGTTAGTGGCCATCAAGGCGAAGGTCGGAGGCGCCCGTATCAGTCGGATTTTGATGGGGATCTTGTTCAAGAGGTATCGGTCTTGCATGAACATGTCTGCGTGCAGTCGACCCATGAGATCCACCGCGACGCCGTTCGCGGTCAAAGCCTTCCGTTTGCTATATCCCGTATTGTCGTTCTCTGCGCCCATGTGCTCGGCTTTGTCCTGGTAGAATAAAGCGGCTGTCAGTTGAGATTTTTTAGCCTCTCGTCCATGCGACAACAGCGTCTCGATGTAGGCTCGATAGGGGTACGTGTTGGTCGAGTCACTGATGAGTTTGTCGCTGAGAAATATATCCACCTGTTGAAACATCGAGTGCAGCCAGAGATTCGTCGGGCCCACCGTTGCTTGGTCGGCGATTCTGGTGCCATCTCCATTGGCGATCTTGGCTTTCACATACAAGTATGTATGGGCTAAATCCACATAGGCCGTATCCGCATTACTGATGGTGAACTCGATGGGCCCTGTTGCGTTGATGCTGGACAGCGGGAGATGCTCCACCCATAATCCTTGTTCGGCACTGGTCTGTGTGGGCGGGACGGTCCACAAATCAAATTCACTGTTGGTGGAGGGGCAGGACTCGGCGTGGATCAAGGACATGTTTAAGAAAAGATATCCCGGGTCTTCGATGTGCGTCGTCGCTGGGTCGGTCGTCGACTGGTGCGTGGTCTCGGTGGGGCAGGTCTTTTATTCCCTACGGTGCGTTGTGCTTTGGCCACCAAGACGCCTCCCGCTTCTTTGGCCCGCCGTTTCAAGGCTTCTTTGGGTGCCGTACCCCCCAAGACATCACCGGCCACTTGCAGTCCACTGCGTACCGCTTGTTTGCCGATTGCTTTCACCCCACGCGTCACCAAGGGCAGGAACGTTTTGACGATGCTCCCGAGTATGTTCCCCAGTCCATGTCCACGTTGCATGCGTGCACCACTAAAAACCGGAAAGCCACCCCCGGCCTGTTGGGCATAATAGTCCATATAGCTGCGTGCATCGCACTCGTAAGGCACCTTCATTATACAAAGTGGGGAGCACGTGCTTGTCGAAAATGAAGTGTCACCACCACTTTCCCGCGTTCGAATGCCACCGGTCGTCCCGTGTCATCTCTTATATCCACCGTGATCGTGTTGATGTGGGTTTGTCGTACGGGCAGGTAGAGCACGTGGGTGAAACTGTGGGTGACTTGATCTCCATACAACTTTTTAATGGGCACCACCCGTAACAGAGGTGTGTTGATATCGCCCACGATGTGGTTGTCCACCACGTCCGAGTAGACGTAGAGTCCGTACATACCCGACTTCATATCCATCGGGATCTCGCCTTGGTGGGCGGTGGGACCAGCGAACGTCCGTAGATCGAAACCCAGCATTTGCTGTAGGATAGGACTCAGTACGACACTCGCGTTGGCGGTGACGATAAGCTGTGCCTTGTCGTTGTGTGCGTTGTAATCGAAGTCCACGTGATTCTTGAAGGGATAGTCTTTGATGGGTTTTGAAGTATTCGTGACCTCCCGTAGAGCCTTATAATGCAACAGTCTTGACAGCCCACCCATGAACTCCTTGGGAGTATCGTATTGGCCTTCGGGGAGGGTGAGTCGGGTGTCTTTTCCTTCGTAGGTTACCTCGTACCACACTTCATTGGCTCGCACGTTGTACCACGAATAAGGGTATTGGATATCCACGAGGCCACATTCCCATCGTCCAGGTAAATGCAACGATTGCGGTAACTGGGTCACGTACTTGGCCACGGTGTTGTCAGGAACACATCCAGCGAGCTGTTACTGGGTAGGGTGAGGTAAAACATGGCGACTGAGCTGTCCTGCTGCTGCTGTTGGTTTTAATAGGTGTTCCAGGCCTTGGGCGGTTGTGTCCGGCGTCGTGTTCGTCGCGTTGACTTGCTACGTGTCACGGCTCTGGAGATGTGGGGTGTCCTGATCAAGGATGGTTTTTTAAAGGTTTGAAAAGAAGGTGCCCGTTGTGGTGGTGGAGTTTTGGGGGGTGACTCCGGTTCCCATTCGGATTCCCAAGAAGGTAGTGGGCCACTCGGCGATTGCTGGGTTCGCTGCATAAAGGCCCAGCGGTGGGGGTTCCCCACCAATTCCTGTGGTACATGCATGTCTTTCAAGCCTTGAGCGAAGACCTCCCATCCTCGAGGATCCGTGTGCGATCTGCGTTTACGCATCAGGTCATTCACTAAATCCGTCATGTGGGTGCCGGGGACCACCTGATTCTGTACCAGTAGTTCGCCTTTATCATTCCAAGTCATGTTAGGATTCTGTTTCATCCGTTGTAATACCAGGCCAGCTTGTTTCTTGAACGATGCAGGTACACTCTTCAGCACTTCGTCTTCCACCCACTGTGGGGCTGTGGGTGGTACCCCTGGTAATGGCGGCTGTTGGAGCGGTGCTGAGGTCGGCGGTGTGTCACGTGGTGGTGGTGGTGGTGGGGTAGAGAGGGTTTTGTATTGGTCCATGAACGTCATGTACCGTTGAAGCGTCTCATTGTACCGTTGTACTTTCTCACTGTCGCTTAACCCCGGTCTCTGTAAGATCTGTTGCATCTCTCCATCGAGGGTGTTTATGGTCTTCACCGTAGGTGGGACAGGGTAGGGCGATTGGAGGTTTTGAAGGAACCGTGGTTCGACGAGGACCATTTTTTTTGTGTGGTTCATTGTCGGCCGAAGAGTCCACCCAATACTGGACCCAACACGGAAGCGGCCAACGGTGCTAAGATGGCCTCGAGAAAGCCGCCTTTCTGTAACACCTTTTTCTTTTGTGTTTGAGGGACCCGCTTTTGGACTAGGGTTCGGAGACCTGTCTTATGCTTGGCCAACTTGGTCTTCTGAGCCGGAGTCAGTGGTACGTTGCCTTTTAACAGGTTGTACCCGATCTCGCACAGACAGCGTACAAGGTCAGGGTCCGCACCGCGTACAATGGTTCGAGACCAACTCGGGTGGGGCCGTCTTCAATACACGGAGCGTCGGAGCGTGCTTCCGTACTCGCGCAGACATCATGTACAACTAATGCTAGAACCCACAACTCTGCTCTTTTTATCTACTTCAGAGAACAGAGACAAAGTCAACCATGCTGTGGTATTAATTCTTTTGATTATCCCCATCATCAAACACACACTCCAGCTGGGGGCGCCACTGTGGATGTGTTTACATTATTTTTGTATGTACACGTGGTGGGTCTCTCCGGGAAAGATGGCGGTCCGTAGTCGAAGGGGGTCGGGGGTGGCTTGCTTGAGGTCGAAGAGCATATACCCGTGCTGAGGGGTTGTGGCATCTTTAAAGGCTTCCAACGCAAACGGTGTGCGGCCGGGATATATCTGTCTCGCCAGGTGCAGCAGTTGAGTGGTATCTCTCGGGTTTTTGAAGACCACCAGGTAGTGGGCATTTAAGCTGATGTTCCGATGTTCTTTGTTTTTACTGAACAGATTCTGCACAATGTAGATGATGCTGAGCCGTCGATGATGGCTGCCTTTGGTAAAGAGTTGGGTGACCCGCGCATCCGTCTCCGCCATGAGATCATACAGAACCACCAAGGTGTCGGGTTCCAAATCGGCCAGGTTGGGTAGGCCTTCCACGAACGTGATGTGGGGCATTGCTGCATACGCTGCCTGCCATTCTCCGTAACACCACACGACTCGGGCAATGGGTGGGGTGATCATGCTGTCGGCGTGTTGAAGGAGCTTCCGGACGAAGTGCGTTTTGCCGGAGCCCGTCGGTCCTGCGATGAGACACGTGAAGGGATGCTGCACCGAGGGTCCATGGTTCGAGGTGTATCCGTTGTCGTGGTAACCCGCTCTTGTAAATTTCGTACGAGTGAACTGGAGTGGTGGGTACAATGTCGGTCGTCGTTGTCTGTTCACTGCGAGTGATGATGGTGGTGGGTCCAACGTCGGTCGTCGTTGTCTGTTCACTGTGAGGGATGAAATCCGGTGGGTCTTCAGACGTACTGGGTTTATTTGGTGTAGATGTTGAGCTTGGTGTGGAGCTCGACGTGGCTTGTACACGGGGTGTGGTGGTGACTGGGCTCGATACGGGGTTGACTGATGCTATCTGTAGAACGGTTTCACTGATGGCTGGTGTTCTCAATTGGTTAAGTAACGTGCTGCCATAGGCTACGTCGTAAAACACACCTCCGTACAACACACTCAGCAGGGTTAGCAATATCACCACAAAGCCTACTTGCGCTTTGCGCGTTTTGGGAGACGCTGTGTTCAGAGGCAGCTGCTGTTTGTCCATAGCACTGTGGAACGTGGAATGAAGGATGACGGTAGTGGTGTCTGGCTTTATAGTCGTTTCACCTGGTTGGCTGGGACCCAGGAATTGAAGGAACTGGGCCAGCCTTGCCATTTGACGAAATGAAACAGTTTGCCACGTCGACGTTCCGTTTTCAAAATCTGCTCCACCGTGTAGTAGTCTTGCTGTGTTTTTGCGACAGGCTGTAATTCCATCTCGTAAAACGTCCCTAGCAACGGTTCCCCTTGAAGATCTTCCAGTTCATAGACTCGCCGCTGTCGGGGTAGGCGCCGTTTAATCAGGAAGTGCTCATCGCTCCAGTTGGGCAAGTAACTTTTCTCGAACTTGCCCTTGACTTTACTGATCCGTACAGGGTCCCCGACCTTGAACATCTCCTTCGGTGCTCGTTGCGATTGTATGGGGTACAAGACACGCCGGACTTGGGCTTCATTGCGTTGGGTTACGGTAATGGGGGCTCTCTCTATACTTCGATGATAGGCTCGATTGTAACCACTCACAAGTTTCGGGAGAACATCGATGTACCGCCTTGTATTCTTATAGGTGAACTATTTATACATACGGCCTTTGAATGTCCTGTTGAACCTTTCCACCACGGAAGCCTTGGTCTCGTTGTACGTATGGAAGAAAAACACCTTCTGGGCTTTCAGAAAGGCTTGGAACGGTCTGTTGAGGAATTCCGTGCCTTCGTCGGTTTGCAAATACAAAGGTTTGCGCCCGGTCTTGAAGATGTCTTTGAACGCCGCTATGAGATTTGCCCCCGTTTTCGTCCGGATGGGTACCACCCACGCATACTTCGATAGGATATCGAGGCACGTCAAGATATACCGATTCCCATCGTTGTGTTTGGCAAAGGCGCTCATATCGACCAAATCCGCTTGCCACTGGGCATCTATTCCTCCCACGATGACCCGGTTCCGTAGAAAATGGCGACGGACAGATCGATGTAAGGTATAGGTGTCTTGTTTTCTTAACCAATCTCGGACTTGGGCACGTTGTATCCCCTGGGGTTTGGCCGCTCGATAGAGAGCCGACAATGCACTATAGGCCGCCGGACTGTCGGGACTGTAGTATAAGTTATCCAACACCTTCTCCCAGCGCTTCATGGTGACAAATGATGATGGACCCTGGCTCTATCGTTTATTTATAACGGGTATATCTTGGGCCGGAGTTTCTTTCTGATTTTCTTCGTTGGCTTCCACAGTGTCCATGGTAAATGACCAGTCCAACTCGTCTGATGACCGCTTGATAAGCACTTGATCCACATCTACCACGGCATCTTCCAATGCAGACCATAGATCAGGGTGAAGGGTAAAATGCACTGTACCCCCCATCTAGCCGAGCCAATTGAGCAAAGAAAGGGCCGCGTCGGATGTACACATCGTGACACAAGTGGATGAGGTCGCCGTCCAGTTCACCAGACAACACCCGTTTGAATTTGGTCCAGCCCTCCCGGGACAGACGAATGTGAGCCGGGCACGGTTGTGTAGGGTCCGCATCGCAGATATCTCCCACCTCCTCCATGATATCGACCTTATCCGCATACACGTGCAGGAAAACCTCGGGGGTCAAGCTGAGATACGCCCGTACTGCCTCCGTCATGGTCAGTACGTGAATGGTACCAGATCTGACTGTCTCTCGTATTTATAGGGAGAACCCCGTGAGATCAAAGGATCGGGTGGTCAAAGTCTAGCCGGGTAATCAATGGCATCGTCGTCGGGTTCATGGCTAGACAGTTGTTCATTGGGTTCTGCCGCTGCTTCTCTCAGGGCACGAGCCCACTCCAACTCGTCTGATGACCGCTCGTCCGGTGTAAACAGCTGGTCCACGATGGGCACCACTTTCTTGAAGGCTGTCCACAGATCGGGGTCTAGGGTGAAGCCTCGCGTAGGGTCTTGGTAGCGGCCCAGGCGTGGGAAGAAGGGTCCACGGTATACGTAGATGGCATTGTCTATGTGGATGAGGTGTCCATCGAGCTCGCCGCTCAACACCCATTTAAATTTGGTCCAGCCGTCACGGTGTAGCGTAACCGTATTCGATACGGTCTCAGCGGGCGACCAGCAAACATCTCCATGGTCTTCCACGAGGGGGACTTTATCTTCATAGACGTGTAACCCCACCCGGGGTGTAAGGGGAAGGATGGCTCGTAGGACTGGTGACATGCTTGATCCAATGACGAACGGTGAATGACACACACTCTGTCTGACCCTCGTATTTATATTCAGGTCCCACTGTCAATGCCACAGCGCCAGGGTCAATAGGGCACAGACCATGACTAGGCCAACCAGCCGTCGCTGGTTCCGGCGTGAGCGCTCGTGGTCCATAGCCCGAGCATCAAGGATGGCTGTCATAGTCCAGTAGTGGTGAGTGATGGCACACCTCTCCATCGAGTGCACTCTGTCGAGGACCGCTTCTGTGAACTCGTTCAGGATCTGGCGTCGCCCCTCGTTGTCGTCGCCATCTGCAAACATGGACCGGACCACTGCTCGGTAACCCGTGAGTGAATTAACCATGGTGGCATGCTGTAAAATGCGAGTCGCATAGGGCTGGATCTCCGTCATGGCTCTGCAACCGTAGAAATGAAGGTGTGGGATCCAGAGGGACGTGTTTTATAGACCATGTCACACATGCGCGCCTAGATGTAGCTCTACGGGTGTAGTCCGTGATACGTACTATTCTGATGGGTTAGTCCAAAAAAGAGAGCAACAACAACAACACAGATTATAGATCAATCCTTTTATTATGCGTGAATATCATAGGAATGCATGTACTGACCTGTCTGTGGGGGTTTCCCACAATGGCGGACACCTTCCGCCATTATCCGCCATTATCCGCCATTATCCGCCATTTTCCCACAATGGCGGTCACCTTCCGCCATTATCCGCCATTATCCGCCATTTTCCCACAATGGCGGTCACCTTCCGCCATTATCCGCCATTATCCGCCATTTTCCAACAATGGCGGTCAGACAAGTCTGGACATGTCCAAAGGTCACGCCCCATTCACCCAAACCGGAAGTGACGTCATTTTTACATCCGGGTGAAATAGGCGTCGATTTAACCTCTCGCTACATTCATCCACGCACTGCCGGAGAACCCGCGCGCGCGCGCTGCTGCATAAGATCACTCCCGCGCGCTGCGGCCGGGGCGGGCCGGGCCGAGCCGGGCCGGGAAAGTTGGAGGTAGTGTTTGAGCATTCTGAAAAACCGGAAGTGACGTCACACACACACTTGCGCAGACCCACCAAACCACGTGAATGTTAGTCCAGGTGGATGCTCCCCCACCTAGGATTCACATGGATACCTCACTCGACACAATAGGCCCATGAGGAGCCCACCTAGACCCCAAAAACGTCTATTTCCATACCCTTTGGCTACCGCGCATGCGCAGAATGACCCTATTTCTACCCCACATCCACGCCATCAGATGCTCCATTACATAGGCTTCACATGGATACCTCACACGACCCATTCAAACCGTGAATAGCCCATCTCTAACCCAAACACACCCACACACACCCCCAAAACTGCCTGCTTTCTCTACTACGGCCAGGCTGCGCATGCGCAGACTATTGACAACGTACGAACCATTAGTGCAGTCAAGTGCTCCTGCATGAGAGCTTCAAAATAAGACCTCATATGACACCATTGGACCACCAGGGACTCACCTAGACTCCAACATGTCCACCCCGTATGGATTTATACATACATTGGGCTTATATCCCAGTATATGGGTCTATATGGGGCTATAGACAGACCTCGAACTTTTTTCAAAAATTTCACCGTTTCGTGCCGGACACTTCCTATCATGTTTGTCTTGACGAGACTAAGAACACAAATCCAAACAACCATACCGCGAATGTATAGAAGTAGGTTTCCCAGTGGGACAAACATTGGTCCTATACCCCCAGTATGGGACTATATGGGTCTATATGGGTCTCGGTGACTTTTTTCAAAAATTTCACCGTTTCGCTCCGGGACACTTCCTATCATGTTTGTCTTGACGAGACTAAGAAAACAAATCCAAACAACCATACCGCAAATGTCGAGAAGTAGGTTTCCCAGTGGGACAAACATTGGTCCTATACCCCCAGTATGGGACTATATGGGTCTCGGTGACTTTTTTCAAAAATTTCACCGATTCGCTCCGCGACACTTCCT
This sequence comes from Hanleya hanleyi, assembly GCA_036873755.1. Taxonomy (NCBI): domain Eukaryota; kingdom Metazoa; phylum Mollusca; class Polyplacophora; order Lepidopleurida; family Hanleyidae; genus Hanleya; species Hanleya hanleyi. Next base: position 10,732 of record JAVTVY010044607.1, on the reverse strand, counting down.
ATCATGTTTGTCTTGACGAGACTAAGAAAACAAATCCAAACAACCATACCGCAAATGTCTAGAAGTAGGTTTCCCAGGATGGTCCTATACCCCCCATACTCCATATAGGCATTTCCCCGTAATTTAGGATAAAGTCCGTGTTCCGTATTTTTTCAGGAAAATTTTTACATACACCCACCCTGGAACTAGGGGGAGATAACTCTATTGATAGGCAAGTCCCGTTAAGCCTGGCGACCTATATACCCCTCCCCCCCATACCCCATATAGGCATTTTCCCCGGATTTTTCGATAAAGTCCGTGTTCCGTTTTTTTTTTTTCAGGAAAAATTTTACATGCACCCACCCATGACTGGATGCCCCTTCACATAGGCTTCACATGGATACCTCATACAACTCCATCGGCCCATTAGGGACTCCCCTAGATCCCAAAACGTCTATTTCCATACCCTTTGGTCACCGCGCATGCGCAGAATGCCGATATTTCAATCCCACCCCCAGCCCATCAGATGCCCCTTCACGAATGCTTCACTTTGATACCTCACTCGACCCCATTGGACCATTAGGGGCTCCCCTAGATCCCAAAACGTCTATTTCCATACCCTTTGGCCACCGCGCATGCGCAGAATGCCGATATTTCAACCCCACACCCAGCCCATCAGATGCCCCTTCACGAATGCTTCACTTTGATACCTCACTCGACCCAATCGGACCATGCAGCGTATTTCCAGTCTAGGGACTACTTTTTCTCCGCGGAAGCTTTCTTCCGCGACTGCATCACCGCCAGACCGCATCACCGCGGAGGAATTCGAGGTCAAAAGTCATGTGACCTTGCCTTCCCAGCCGAGGTCAAAATACTCGCTTCTGATTGGCTGTCAAAGCAAAAATTTGAACTCTTCTGTGTTTGGAGGTAGCTTTTTTCCTCAATATGCAAATTTCTGAGGTCAAAGGTCAAGGGACATCAATTCCCCCTCTCCCTACTACTCACGTACATGTACAAACATATTGACAAACAGGACTTCACAATGAATCATACAGATACATGTACACCAATACACATCCAACATACAAGACGCTCAATATAAAATATACATACATTAAAACTTACACATAAAACAGAATACATGTAGAATAAAAAAAGATTAAAAAAGTATACTGAGGACCTCGTGTTTTGTATTGTACTTAATTATTCACCAAACTGCGAGCCTCCATACAATTATAGACATAAGTAGCCAGTTTTCTTGTAATGTTTGGGTGGCAGCACGACATCAAATGATTGAATAATTCATCATCATTCAGATTATTAATATCATATATCAACTGGACTTCTTCTTTCAGTGTACTACGTTATTGATTATATAAGTCACATGTTAGGATGAAGTGCTTTTCATCCTCAATTTCATTACGGTTACATTTTTCGCATATCCGTTCAGATCTGGGGATCCTTGTACCATATCTACCCCTTTCGATCCTCAAGTCATGGGCACTGATTCGCAGTCGAATAAGAGCAGATCTGTGTTTCTTGCTTTCAATTGCCATAATGTTACTTTCAAAACTTAGATTTTTTTTAAACGTACAGAAGGTTTCTAACTTACGAGAATTGGTTTGTTCTGCATTGCCTATTTGAAATTTGGCAACACAATATATCAACAGCATATAGGTATTCCATTGGGTACTAATTGTGCACCCCTGTTGGCTGACCTGTATCTGTTCTCTTATGAATATGATTATATGCAGGCGCTTTCAAAAATCGGTCAATCCACTTTCAAAAACCGGTCAATCCAAAGCCCTTTCATTCTCATTCACCAAACGCTATATAGACGATCTCCTCGCTGTGGATAATCGCTATATAAATGACGCAGCAAAGGATATATATCCACCTTCACTGGATTTGAAGAAAACTACAGATAGCCCTACCAGCACATCAGATTTAGAGCTATATCTTTATAAAAATGAATCGGGCCTTCTCTCTCGTCAACTTTATGACGAAAGAGATGATTACAATTTCGACATCGTAAACTATCCCTTTCTGGACAGTAATATTCCAGTGCGACCTGGATACGGCGTATACATATCACGCCTAGTAGCATTTGCTAGATCCTGTGTTAAATGTGACGATTTTAATCAACGTCACAAAACATTGTTGCAGAATCTTATAAAACAAGGTTATACCACCAAGCGCCTCGACTCAAAGTTTCTCAAATTTGGTGATACATATCGCATGCTGATAGCAAAATTCGAGCGTAGCGTGCAAGATCTATGGCGGTACGTTTTGTAACTTGTGTCTAATTCCGCTTAACCCGGGGCTAGGGGTCGTATGAATCCACTTCAAGATCCTCATGTGAACAGTCACAATCAAAGCGTGACTGAGATACAGCATACTCTAGATAACAACTTTACAACGAAAATCGTATGGATTAAAAATACCGATCAGCGATACGGATTTGATATTTTCTTAACATCATGATGTCTTTTTTGGCATCATTGAAAACTGTTGACCGCTTCTCTCTTGCAGAAAACTTGCCTAGTTTTATGTATACTGTGAATTATTCTTTTAATATTGTGACTGTTACCAGCAAGTTCTGAGCTGACCTACTTTTGATGAGATTTTTGGTGATTTTTGATGAAAATCACTGGTGATTCTGACTTGGGCTGTGCCCATCTTAATATAGGCAGGATTTAAACTTGTGGCGGGGGTGGGGGCGATTTCCAAGAGTTCAGTGCATGTCGGAGTCCTAATTACTACCCTACTTCGTACGTCCTGTGACGTTAGTCACACTACCATGTTCTTTTAATATGGTGCTAATGCTATTATATGAATTCGGTCTTTGGATTTTGGACGCTGAAATTCTTTAATAGGACGACGGCTGAATATTGAATGACGGACTAGACGATTGTATTTGTCAATTATATCTATACATTGCCTCTGTTATCAGAGCTGAAGATGGGTGACCGCAGACATAATTGAATTTAGTGCAATTTTATTTTCCTTTGCCGTGAACAACGGAGTTAAATTCATGAATAAACCTAATACGGCAGAACATTCACAACAAATTTATATTTACTCACAACTGCTGTGCATGTGGAATGAGGATTAAGGAGTCCACACAGAGCGGCCTGCAAACGACGACTGCCGGGAAGTGGCTGTCCGATGTGACGTCATATTCCAACTTTTTTTTAGCAATTATGCTATTTCATCCGTAATTTTTTATAATGATTAGGAAATACTTATCTAATATGAAATAAGGTGAGGTTGCCACGTTTACGAGTGAAAAGGTAAAAAAAATAAAAAAAAATAAAAACAATTCGTTCACATTCGGATGACCGCTATTTTGAATTTACCCTTGGTCCTCTGCTCAGAGGTGAATACAAATAGACAAATAGATTCAAAGTGACCCCTCCCCCAATATGATAGGTTATAAATTCTCGGGGAGTCGACTCTGAACATTTCCTCTTTTCCGTATAATCCCCTCCCTCCCCGGACCCTTGGTATGACTAGAGGCCAGGATCTATCCCACGCCCTCCGGCGTCTGAACTCATAGTTTTATCAGATTTCTAGAGTGTTATTTGGAAAGAAAAATTTAGTAGTGCACGTCCGGAAAAAAAAGAAATGAAAGGCTTGCTTTCACCCCACCCCATATATAAGAGTGGGGCTTATATATTGTCTTCAAGGAGCCTTTATTTTCTCCAGGCCATCGGCATAAATATACATCGACCAATTTCTTAAATGTAATTTTTCATTCAAATTACACTAAAAATAAGATAAATCACTGATATCTTTAACTGTGCTTGCGAGACGGGCACTGTAATTACTAGACCAGAAAAGTATCTAGTAATGTTAACGAGCTCCTTGATTGTTTCATGTGGATTTGGCTGTTTTCCGCCTTGCATGTTATTTATAATCTGTAAATGCCGGACGCCGCACGACGGATATTATATTATCGCTTATATTACAGGACTCACCACAGCTCACCGCAAGCAGAATTTTGCAAAATCAAGTGTCGATTTTCTTGCAAGAGTTTCTTACACGTATGTGTAATATCAAGGAATGTTTCGAACTTCTGTGGTCTATATCGACTCTTCTGTGCTCTTGATAGGGGAGACAGTAGCCCGAAAACATCGGCTAAGGGGTCTATTTTTTTTTTATTATTGTTGTTGCTGACCCCTTTAGCCCGAATCACATATACAGACCGAAAAGGAAAAAAATAAATAAGACGTCAGTCGCTCGAGATCTTCAACTGCACACGGCGTGGGGAATTGAGACAAAGGCACGAAAAGCATTTTATCGAATAAATAATATGATTTGGCATCTCCAGAACTTTGATAATCAACTAATGACTCATTCTGTTCTACGAAATCTTCTTCCAAACTCTAATTTTGTCATCTAACTCGTCAAGTTGCCGCCATTTTCAGTCTCGTTGAGAGAACGAGATTGTCAACGCGATTGACCTTTCTGACCACGTGACTCGTCCATTTCACCATAGTCAGATCAGAAAGGTCACGATACTAGTGCGCGCGCGCGGCCAAGTCTCGTTGAGCTGTAATCTGAAGAAATGGCGGTAAACATCGAAATCGAGCGTTTATTGTGTTTTCTTCGTCGTCACTAATTTTCTGGAGTCCCAAACAGTCAAAAGAGATGGTACATGGTGAAAGAAGCTCAGGTCGGTCAAACTATATCAAATTGGCATATTTTTTCTCTCCCGTTTCGTTATTTTCGTCAGCGAAAAGTTGCTCTTCGCGACACGAATTTTTTTCTCCAAAATTTAACCCACCCTCGATCTGGGCTGTGATAGGAATGCCACGCCCCCTTGCCCTAAATTTACCTATCACAGCCAGAGTTTCTGGGTTAGGGGAGACAGGTGGAACTTGTGAATAACATACGAGGTCAATCAGTGTATCAACGCCCAGTCTGGATAGACCTGAAAGACTTTACGCCACCCTTTGTGCATGGATAATATACTATAGGATATCAGCACCGTCAAATCTGTCGTTATTTCTGATCATATACTGACGCTATCCAACATGTGTATATTAAGATATTCATAACATCGTCAACAGCCCGTTTAAATGGCCAAGTCATCATGTTCGTAATTGGTCCAAACGCATACAACTGATTGACTGACTGACGCCCAATTTTTAATAAAGATGGCCATCCACATAATAATTTGGGTTTCGCCCGTAGTTGACGCTCGACTCCGTGATAACACTCAGTTCATGCGATGACAGACAAATTATGTGGTCAATTATGATATGAGCGTACTGTTGACGATAATACATCAAACCTGCTTCCCATTGTTCTCGTTAAAACAAATTCTAAAAAACAGAAATCAGTTTTAATGAGAGATAACTCCAGTCAGCGTCTATTTGATGGACCTCTGCTCGTAGTAGGGAGTCTCGCGGGACTGGAATGCGATTGGAAGTGTTAGGCAATACTAATTTTTCACCCATTTCCGCGTATTGAAAAATATGAATCACTGTCAATTTTCTCGACTAGGTGTCAAGTGTCTTTATTTTCATCCCTCAATAGTACAGATACAAAATTGATCTAAGACATGTAAAAGCTAAACAGTTTACTGAATATGCAGATATTTCTCTATCTTACAAATAACTACGCCAATTTGCTCAAAGTTTTTATTTGCAAAATGCGACCAAACTCGGCAATGTTGTACGGTCAGCTGATGGCTAACGCGCGGATCAGCTTTATCCATTGCACAGCTCAACGTTGCGCGTCTGGTTAGCTCAATTGGCAGCGGGTTTCGTCTTTCGGTGTGCCATACTTTATCTTCGCTATTCCCCTTTCATTTGCACAAGTAAATTTGTTGACAGTATGAAGTTAGAAAGCTAAATCTGTCAACACATCTCACATGAACCAAGGCCTCTGAGAAACTGTAAGTCTGCTTCATTGAGTAATCTTCATTTTCCTGACGAATATTATATGTCGATATAATAATGTGTATAATACATTTGAACCATAATAATCCATTCTTCTGGAAGGTCAGCTTATCATACCTTGTTAAAGGAAACCTTAACCTAAAGTTGTTAAAGTTAACTCCCCTGGAGTTGAACAGGTCACAGTTGGAATGAAAGAACCATACCTATAAAATAGTACTCTGCTGAAAATATTCAACATGGAAAGTTGCTTGCGCGATTTTAAAAGTGTTCCTTTCGCGATTTTAATATGCTTGCGCCATTTTAAAATACTTGCGCAATCTTAAAATTAAAAAACGCGCAGTGCAATTTTAAAAATGCGAGTAACAAATATATTCTTTCAATCAAAACTGGGACAAAATCGATGATGGTCCCAAAGACCTGCTACAATTGAAAGCACATAAGCACACATGCCTCGATCACAACTTGACGGGAATAAATTTTCGAAATTGTTCTCCAAATAAATCGAAGGGAGATGACATTTGTGTATGGATGTACCACCTAGGAAATTAGCGACCAGCTGTCCAGTTATAAATCCTGTATCAGCGCCCGACCGGGGAAATATGGTACTATGGGCATTTGATTCGAATTTATCAAGTAACTTTGACATCTTCAATTTACATTACCATTTCAGAAAGATGATATTCAATCACCACTCACGAAAGTCCATGACGACAAGCTATATGCAATCATTTATGTAAATGAAGAAATTCAAAAATATGTTCTGAATTCGAAAGAGCTTGCAAAGATGACCTTTAATAAGTGCTGTAGATCGGTAACAGAGAGAAAATATTCCGTGACCTTGACTTAGGTTGAACGCAGTTTTTTAATTTCGTACTGAAATGCTCGGGGCTTTATGTTTCTTTCGGACAACGAACATTTATAAATATAATAAAATAACTTGAAGAGAGAAAAAAATATCGTCTATCGCAAACTAAACTGATCTCATTTCACCGCGACAGTTGACTATGGTAAGATAAGAAAAGTTCTTTATTGTCAGTGTTGTGAACAACAAACATTAGCTCACGGGGGGGGGGAGGGGGGAATTATTACCAACATTTTTTAATAAAGAAATACATAAAATAACATAAGAGAATTTACAACAACAAGTTAAAAGATATACAATATATAATCCGACTCAAATTTCAGTATAAGAACATGATCACATGTAATATTACACCTATAGGTTGCTCTAAATTACTACATCAACCGAGACCATAATAGACAGTTTCCATCCTGAATAGATCCTGAATATACGACGGAGAGGCGCCATGAAGTGACTTAAATGTTTCTATCATAATGTGTCTTTTCAATCGTTCAACTACCAGTGGAACGCCAGCGCGACTGATGAGATTTTTCGTCTATCATTACACACCATACGCAGCTCCCTCTCTTGTATTTGTTATACCCTGACCATATCAGGGCAAGGCTTTGGTGTAAGACCTCTCATTGAAAAGGTAATATCCTGGACAAAAGACTGACAATACAACTTGCAGCACATCCTTTGTCAATTATATTTCGTGAGTCTTACACCAAATCATTGCCCATATCAGTTTTGTTCCTATTCAACCAAATTAAGGACAGTAATTCATATTTGCAGATATAAATTGGTCTTCACAAAGTTTATAGACAATTACAGCCCCGCATATAAGCTGACATCAGAACCGGCAATGTGGTCTTCCCGAATTCTTGTAATTGTGAGTTCAGAGAGAGAGTTCAAAGACTTTTAAATTGACGTCAGTACACTCACGGGCCTATAGTTACCAATGTTCAACGGATCGTCCTTTTATACAAAGGGCTCTCTTCTGGACTCTTACACTTGGATGGAAATTTTGACTAACGTATGCTATCATTCACTAGAGACGAGAGAGGTACACATATCACTGGGGCAGCAGCCTTGCAGGCAAAACGTTCAGGTTAGCTAAGATTCCTAATACTTGTTACGATGAGTGATTCGTCGGGGGTTTTAATGTCGCACCAAATGTACTGCCTTGGCAACGGGTGATTCAATAATGTATGCAACGTTTTTGGGCATTCACGAAGAGAATATGCTTTATGAAGACGAATGCGATAAATACATTTGTGCAATCTGGGAGGGGAATTACCAGGCTTGCCAATCAATAGATCGTAACGCTCACTCGCTTTTATACGATCTTTTGATTTGCTCGCCTGATACGTCGTCTACAAGACAAAAGCCAGACAGAATCAAATATACTTACCGGTCAGTATATTTGCCCGATAGACCGTATTCCAACAAACAGATACACGCGCAATGCCTACAGTGAGATAAGCTTCCGATACACGACGTTTTATTTCCGGATTAGTTCTTTTCTTGGAGATATATACTATATATTCATCTAAAACTAGAATTGACTCGAGTGACAACCTGGTATTATATACCATACGTAACTCTGATCTTCAGGTTAAATCTGCGTTGCTTGCTAAATGGCAAGAACTTTTGTACACCTTTAAGTAGTGCTTATTTGCATTACACACTTACTACAGTTATTTCTTTGTACATATGGACTTCTGTCTGAAATAAAAAGTTATTATTATTATTATATACATGGTGAACGGTTCATAACGGACACCAGTTAGAGATAAGTTTGAGTCACGACGCAAATACTGAATCGAGACTCATTCTTAGTGTTCCACACATTCATAAAGTCTTATCAACTAAAGAATTGTAAAATCATAAAAAAAACCTCTTCCAACCGTTCAAACAACTTCCGCCGCCTATACAATTTTGATGATAAAGTCTATATTCAAATTCATAATTGCAACACGATAATTACAGCTCACACTCGAAAAGATCACCTGAGGTAGTTCGGGAGATAATAATTCAATAAAATATACAATTAATTGGGGAATGTTGTTACGTTAAGATGATACCAACTTCGTTAAAAAGGTTGGAGCATCAGAAAATAGATCACATTTGGACGAAGAATAGCAGGTATGTTGAAATCGATTAATTGTCTCGGTTCCTTCGTGGTTGAATTTTTGGCAAAATTCCGGTTTTTATATATTTCTTTTTACCTCCGTCGATCAGACGGAGGTCTAGGAGCGCAACGTGAAATCTCCCGCCAAATAATTGTGATATGGGGAAACCACGACTCATAGGATTTCCAATAGGGATTGTCATGGTTCCCGACGAAATTTTGACGCACTTTTGTTGGACACAATTGAAATAATGCGGTTCCCCATTGCAATGCATTTCAATGGGCCTTGCTTCTGTAGTCGGATTCCACCTCCCATCCACCGGGAGATTTAACATGGCGGCCCTCCAGATGGACAATGCGATTTTTTGCCGTTTTTCTGGTAAGTTTATTGTCGCCATTTGATGTCATTACAACTCAATGATTCATAGTACACCACCCGTCATTTCTATATATCGTAAAGTATTTGTCGGCTGATGACTTATGTCGACGCCAACCAAATAGCCCAAGTTGTTGTTGTTGCATATCAAACTGACTGACTGACTGGAAGACAACAGCACAATCGACGATGCCCTGATTTTTCTGATACTTTTTTCTTTCAGTTGATGATATCCACCAGCCTGGTTGTTTAAAAACAGTTATTCTAAATTTTGCTGATAAATTATATTTCCGACGGGGGGGGGGAAGTTATTTATCTTGGCATGATTTGGCAGTTGAATAATGGTTTGATTATGCAGAAGCACCAAATTGATCTACCTGCGTGAGTCTGTAAACTTATTTAATAAAGCTGATAAATAATATACATAAACTTTTCTTTTCATTTATCCTAACAGTTTAGTGACATCCACATTGTGTGCTGTGACACTTGTTGATGAAGAATAATTTGCTTGTTAAAACCTGATAATATTCTGAAAACTTATTCTGAATTGTAGCTGAAACAAAGGAGCGTCTACAATTTTTTTAGTTCTTTTTTTTTTTAGTTTTAAGCCCTGGACATACCACTGGGCATTTATTTGCCATTCGGTCACATTTCACATGCTTTGTTCAGCCCCGTGATCTGGAACCAAACAGACACTATCACTCGATGAAATAAGGAGATCATGATATACATTTCAGGTTTTACCGATGCCAAATGACTTGAACAGAAGACAATTAGACAAAAAGAAAATCAATAAATAATAAATTACATAGAAAATTTTCTTGTCTTTGCAAGGGAGACATCAGACACACTGACAACACAGACCATTCATTCAAATTTCACCTTCCATTGGGGAGGCAGAAATATTTCTCAAACACAGTATACATATTCTCTTTTGTGATCTAATTTTCGTTTGTCAAAACATTGCTCCATAGAGAAGTTACTGATATAAACAATCCTGTTCTAGATTATGATATACTGGATTATTATCATGCTCATGCCACTAACATGAATTCCAATCCAACCAGTGGTCAAGATCCATCATCGTTCTTCAGAATTCATATTATTGATCACTCATAGATTGGATTAAGTTTTCATAGTACTCAGTTCTCATTTCATACTTTTGCAAATTCTTGTAACATGGTCAGGTTCCAGTTCTATTAACTATACGTATGAAAGGTGCGAACTGGTATGATGGATTTCATCTTGTCGTGTATGACGAAAGAATGAAATATAATGAAGGCCATAAATATTTTCAATGAAGTGAGTTTTGATATTAAATATGTATACAATTGATTCCAACTTGCAGGTATGGATTCAGCACTTCTGATATCAGATGCAACAGGACTGTTACACAATGGATGTACTGGATGAAATGGAAAAACCAAAACAGACTATTGATTGGTTCAGCTGTGTCAGAAAGGTGTGGAATGACAGAGGTGATGAAAATCAGA
>JAVTVY010044606.1:0-21572 GCA_036873755.1 Hanleya hanleyi | reverse complement strand
ACTGAAAAAGGTACAAAACTGCTGGCTTCAAATCTGATCAGTGGTATTAACCGAACAATAAACAACACGAACGTCAGTTCACAGGTTCGTCTTAACAACAGAAGTCATCGCAGTTTCCAACGAGACAACAGAAGTCATTATCGCAGTTCCCAACGAGACACCATGGTTCGCAGAACTTCACTAGATGGAATTCCTCCTACAGACAGCCATATAATCGATTCAGGGGAGACAAATCTACTGATCATCACTATGGGCGGAACAGTGGTTTCAGCTATGATTATGATGGCTAAAATGACGACTACAATACCAATGAAAACTGGTATTAGTTTATCCAGGATTCTATCAGTTCGTTCGCTAAATACCCAATTTTACCAACAGGTCCAGGTGAACTGTGCTTCGTAATGTGATTTTTCGGTGCTAATTTGCAGTGCTTATAGATCTATCTTCAAGAGCCGTGTGTATATACTCACCCTTTAACTAATTGTGATAGCTTATCAGTGGATCAACACGATTTTGGTCAACACTCCGAGCCAATGACCCCATCCTTCACCAACACGCAGTAGCCTACCAAAAGACTGACGAAGGCTGAATCTGACATCAAGTGTCGGGATAACAATATTACGCCGAAGTTAATCCACTGGGTTAATCTTCGTTCCAAGACCCCAGACTACGTAGCCGATACCACAAACGACTACTGAAATAAGCCATCCGTGATAAGATCCTCGCAGTTCGACAACGTAGGAGGGAAAATGAGAATGCCTTGTTAGAAACACAACTGACGAACAGTATTATCCGGATGAAAGCCACCACGATCAAACACATCGCCAGAAAGCCTGTGGACAAAATCAACGCCGCCCATATCCAACGCCAGGAGAAGAAATTCCCCTCACTACTAAAAAAAACTCTCGGCCTGAAAGACAACCCGAACACTATTATCCTTAATCTCACCAACATGACAAATGAAACGATTTCCAGAGACGAAGAAGACATTCTACGTTTTGGCTTAATACATGGCCTTGCTACGTGCCGAAACATTCTGGGAACATCTAAATTACCATGGACTGCTACCGAATGGTTACAGTAAGAGAGAACGTATCAAAAATGCTATCCGAGCCATGCCATGCAACATACTGGACTTTAGTGACAAACGACTGTCTTCTGATGCCCACCGAATCAAAATCCTGAAGACACTGAAAGAACGCTTCGCTATTTTGAAACCCGATAAAGGTAGCGGCGTCGTTTTCATACGAAAGGAGGACTACATTACAAGCCTCAATGAAACCTCCGAGATTAGGACGAAATTCCGCAAACTAGACAAGAACCCCAATATGACCGAACTACGCACCCTGCAAAATTACCTGCGCACAATTCATCGTCGAGATGAAATTACTGAAGATGAATTGAAGGAAGTGAAATCCAAATCCACGAGACCAGCTCGCGCCTATGGGTTACCGAAAACACACAAAGAGTTTGTGAATCTGCCCAAGTTTCGCCCAATTATCGACACAACTGGTACTTCCTACTCGAAAGTCGGTAAATTCCTGTCGAAACTATTGAAACCATTAACGGATAACGAATACTCACTATCTGATTCCTTTGATGCAGCCCAACGTATTCGAGAAATTCCACAAAACTTATTCGATGAAGGCTATCGCTTTGTTTCCGTCGATGTCGAATCGCCGTTCACCAATGTGAGTAGTATACAATGAGTAAAACGTCGTCGTAGCGCCTCACTGCGCATGCGCGGAGTTAATTTTTGGGTTGCCATAGGGGGGGTTCGCATACGTGAGTTGAGATGTGAGTGGGTGGGTTAAAAATGGCGGCCGGTTATTTTCTCTGGGACGTTGAAAGTCCGCCATTTTGAACCCACCCACTCACTCGGGTGCACTGATTGACCTGGGATGTGAGTGGGTGGGTTTAAAATGGCGGCTTAGGGTGTTGTGTGTGTAAAATAAGGGTCCGCCATTTTGAACCCACCCACTCACCGGGGTGATTGAGTGGGTGGGTTCAAAATGGTGGCCGGTTATTTTCTCTGGGACGTTGAAAGTCCGCCATTTTGAATCCACCCACTCACTCGGGTGCACTGATTTGACCTGGGATGTGAGTGGGTGGGTTTAAAATGGTGGCTGAGGGTGTTGTGTGTGTAAAATAAGGGTCCGCCATTTTGAACCCACCCACTCACCGGGGTGATTGAGTGGGTGGGTTCAAAATGGTGGCCGGTTATTTTCTCTGGGCCGTTGAAAGTCCGCCATTTTGAACCCACCCACTCACTCGGGTGCACTGATTTGACCTGGGATGTGAGTGGGTGGGTTTAAAATGGTGGCTGAGGGTGTTGTGTGTGTAAAATAAGGGTCCGCCATTTTGAACCCACCCACTCACGGGGAAAACGTATAAAAGCAGTCGATTTTTAGGGAAAGGGGTGTATTTCAATTGGGCTTACCTGATCTGCCTGTCTGCCTCCCTGTCTGTTTGCCTGCTTGCCTATCCGCTTGTATGAGACGAAAACCATGAGACGTGGAGAAGATTTTCCCTTGGACCCAGCAGCCCCTCCGGTTGAAGTCTTGCCTGAAGAGGAGCGTGTGAGGGTCATTTATCAACGACACTGGGCTACCATACGCCATTGTTTTCACCTTGACCGTCGTCTTTTGGACTTGTACAATTTTCGGCTGGAGGACCTCACGTATCTCACTACCTATGCCGAGAACATTTTCAAAGATCAGGTGACGGCCTATAAGTTGAATATGACATTTGGGTATATCTTACGGCATAAGGAGACGGATCAACTGCGGTATTTCTACCCGAGCAACAATACCTATGTGTTTGATCAGCCGTTCACGGTAACGGATGCGATTTCTCTCGAGCCCCTGTTCCTCCGTGGTTGTTTCATCGACAAGGCCTGAATGGATTAACAGGAGGGAAAAAGGGGCCCTACAAAGACCGGAAATGTCTGTTTCGATGTTTGGCCGTGCATCTGGACGAGTGTAACCCCCGCGATTGTGACACAGTGGCCGATGGCTATTGGCAGGAGTATTTAGAGCAGCAAGACATGGATAAGCGGCACTTCCGTGGCGTCCCCTTTAAGAATTTGGATGACGTGGAAAGACTGTTCGATATTAATATCTTTGTGTATCGATTACGATGCGAGGAGGAGGATACATTTGTGGCTGAATTGGTTCGGCGATCAACAGAACGGTATGCTGCTACCATGAAAGTGAATGTGTTCGATGACAATGGCGTGAGTCATTTTTCTCTCATTTACAATATGAGCCAGTACGCTCAGTCTTTCAGTTGTGCCCAATGCCATCGTGTGTTTAAAACGTCTTACAACTTACATCGCCACGAGAAAACCTGTGACAACAGTGTCAAGCGAGTCTATCCGGGTGGAGTGTATCATAATGCACCTACTATTTTCCAGGAACTGGCCGATGAGGGTGTGATGATACCGGAGGAGGACCGTTATTTTCCCTACCGGGCATGCTATGATTTTGAGGCCCTGTTAGAGCCCATGGACCTGTTTTCGGCGAAAACACAGTGGACTCAGCGCCATATTCCTCTGAGTGTCAGCATTTCATCCAATGTACCTGGCTATGACGCTGCTCCGGTGTGTTTCGTGTCCACGGGGGAATCCCATGAGTTGATCACCCGTATGATGGAGTATTTAGAGAAAGTCAGTGCGGCCAGTACGGAATTGTTGGTGGCCAAGTTCGAGGACGTACTGGCCCAGCTGGACGACCGCATTCCTGAACCTGGTGTAGCGTTCAGCGATGATGATGAAGAGTCCGAGTCCGAGTCTGAGCCGCAATCCCAGTCGCAGCCTCTGCAGTCGCAGGATGTCCCCCTGCCGAAACCGTATGCGGCGAAATTGAAAGCCCGGTTCGTGCAGTACCTGACTCAGTTACCGGTGCTCGGGTTTAATTCGGGCCGTTACGATCTGAACATGGTCAAGGAATTTCTCTACCCTTACTTGGCTCAGTCCGATGCCCTCAAGTCGGTGATCAAGAAGATCAACAACCATATGGCCCTCACTACCACGTCACTGCATTTCCTCGATGTAAGGAATTACCTGGCACCTAATTGTAGCTATGACCAGTGGGTCAAGGCCTATAACTGTACCCAGACGAAAGGTTACTTTCCTTACACCTATATGACGAGCCTGGACCGCTTAGAAGACACCCAGTTGCCACCCCGCGAAGCGTTTTACAATGACCTGAAAGGGGCAGCTCTACCGGAGGCCACCTACATCGAACTCCAACAAGTGTGGAACCGTCACAGCATGAAGACGTTGCGAGATTTCCTGGTGTGGTATAACAACCTAGATGTGGTTCCCTTTCTCGAAGCGGCCGAAAAAATGGTGCAACTCTTTCGTCGCCAAATGCATGTGGATATATTCAAGGAGTGCTTAAGTTTACCTGGTCTGGCGCTTCGCCATCTGTTTCAAGAGTGTCCTACGTACTTTTCACTCATACAACAAAAAGATGCAGACATGCACGATTGTTTGAAGCGAAACATTGTGGGGGGCCCTAGCCTTATTTTTCACCGCTACCATGAGAAGGATGTGACGACTCTCCCCAGTGGGAAACCGTGTGCCAAAATCATTGGGTTTGACGCGAATGCCTTGTACTTGTGGTCGCTCGCCCAACCCATGCCCAGCGGTCATTATACGCGTTGGTGGGCAGAAGGTGGGCATTTTACACCGCAGCGGACGCCGTACAAACATCTCGCCGACCAGTGGTTAGACTGGGAAGCCTATCGACGGGCCATTTATATTCGTCACCAGACCAACGCCACAGAGAAGCGGATAGGAGATCGCCGACTCCCCGTCGATGGGTTTGCCCTTGTCCAAGGCACACCGACTGTTTTCCAGTTTTACGGGTGTTACTGGCACGGTCACGAATGTCATTTTAGCGCGGGACGCTTCAATGAGCGCCGTGGAAAATCGGCACAAGAATTACGCGAAGAAGTAGTGGTCAACGGAGATTACGTCAAAGAGCGAGGCTTCCATCTCATTGAGATGTGGGAGTGTGAATTTCACACGATGTGCAAGGCCCTGCCCCATTTACAACGGTTCCTAAAAGAGCGTGAGTACCCTTTGAGTCGTCGGCAACTGCTAAGTCTGCCTCAGATGTTGGACGCCATTCGTTCGGGACAGCTCTACGGCTTTGTAGAATGTGATTTGCATGTTCCCGACACTCTCAAGCCCCTCTTCGCCCAGTGTCCGCCTATCTTCAAGAACACGCTGGTGGGTCGGGCGGATATTGGGGAGACCATGGGCGCCTATGCGGAGCAGCACGAGTGTTTGCCTAAACCTCGCCGCATGTTAATTGGAAGTATGTGGGCCGAGAAGATCTTGCTGGGCACCCCTTTATTGCAGTGGTATATGAAGCACGGTTTGGAAATTACTCAAATCTATCAGGTCATCCAGTACGTACCTGAGGCTTGTTTTGCGGAGAATGCGGACCTCGTGACGAAGGCCCGTCGTCAAGGTGATCAAGACCCGAGTCAGGCCATCATCGCTGAATCTTGGAAGCTCACTGGAAATGGTTATTATGGAAAGACAGTTACCAACCAGGATAAGCACGTCAACGTGAACATTTGTAGTACTGCCCAAGCCCGCAAAAGAGTGAATTCTCCTCTCTTTCGATCTGTGGAGGTGATCGATGACGACACCTATGAAGTCACTTCAGCCAAGAAGACTATCCGGTACAACTTACCCTTGCAGATTGGATGTATGGTCTATCAGGTGGCCAAGCTGAGGATGCTGGAATTCATCTATGATTTTATGGGTGTCTATTTTAATGCGTCAGACTGGCAACTCATGGAGATGGACACCGATTCGGCCTACATGGCCGTCTCCCACGCCGATTGGGAGTCCCTGGTGAAACCCGAGTTACGGGAACAGTATGAGGCGGAACGGGACCAGTGGCTACCCCGACGCGATCACTACACCTACGATAAGCGGACACCCGGACTCTTTAAGCTGGAGTGGAGCGGCGATGCTATGATTGCGCTCTCCTCCAAGACCTACTACTGTTACGGAGGAGGGGATGGAGGAGGCGAGGAAAATAAATTTAGCTGTAAAGGGGTGAGCCGGCGCGATCCCAACATCGACAAAGCTCTCTACCTGGGCGTGTTGCAAAGCCAGGCCAGTGCGAGTGGTACTAACCGAGGATTCCGGGTCGTCGACCACCAGATGCGGAGCTATATTCAGCAACGAGACGCCTTTACTTTCTTTTATCCCAAACGAAAAGTATTGGCCGACGGTGTGAGCACCACTTACTTGGACTTGTAACATGTCGAACACTAACTGTGGAAAGATGATGATGAATTCAAACAAGTCTTGTTGACCAAGTATTGAGAACAAGGAAAACATGTATTGATCTGGAGAGATTGTATTATAAAAATTTCAGAGTTTTTTTCACTGTTAATTGTATTAAAAAATTCAATACTTACCTATAATTGTATTAAATTCAATTGTGAATACGTTCATTGTGTGTTAATAAAAAAATAGTAATTAAAAAAATGCTTAGTGTTTATTTTTTTCCTTTTTTTAATAGTCAAATAGCTCCAAAAACGTCTATTTCCATTCTTGCGCATGCGCAGAATGCTGATAGTTCAACCCACACCAGTCCATCAGCTGGCCCTTCATCTCACCTTCACATTGATACCTCACTCGGCTCGATCGGGCCACTAGGGGCTCTCCTAGCTCCAAAAAGGCTATTTTGCAGATAAATGTCAACATCGGGTGTACGAAGATTTTTATTTTTTTTTATTTTAGAGGTAGTGGGTCGAGTGAGGTATTAAATGGAAGCTGACGTGAAATGCTTCACATTGATACCTCACTCGACCCGATTGGACCACTAGGGGCTGCCCTAACTCCAAAAACGGCTATTTTGAAGATTGCGCATGCGCAGAATGCTTATAGTTCAACCTACATCAGTTCATGAGATGCTCCTTCACGTTACCTTCAATTTGATACCTCACTCGACCCGATTGGTCCATTAGGGACGCCTCTAACTCCAAAAAGGCTATTTTTCAAGATTGATATTTTTGATATCATCTTCGCGCATGCGCACAATTATCCTAATTCAAGCCCATACCCAGTCTATCAGATGCTGCTTCACGTCACCTTCAATTTAATACCTCACTCGACCCGATTGGTTCATTAGGGACGCCTCTAAACCCCAAAAAAGGTTATTTTCATAGCCTTTGGACTTCGCGCATGCGCAGAAAATTCAAAATAGCCTTTATTGGAGTTAGGGCAGCCCCTAGTGGTGCAATCGGGTCGAGTGAGGTATCATTGTGAAGCATTTCACGTCAGCTTCCATTAGATACCTCACTCGACCCACTACCTCTAAAATAAAAAATCTTCATTCACCGGATGTTGATAATTATCTTCAAATAATCTTTTTTTGAGGTTAGAGGCGTCCCTAATGGTCCAATCGGGTCGAGTGAGGTATCATTGTGAAGCATTTCACGTCAGCTTCAATATGATACCTATCCACCTGTTGGAACATGGAGTGCAGCCAAAGATTCACCGGGGTTACATTCGCATTCTCCGCTAGGTTCGTCCCGTCCTTGTTCGTTATTTTAGCTTTCACGTACAAGTAGGTGTGGGCTAAATCCAGGTAGGCCGTATCTTTGTTTTCAATGGAAAATTCTACGGGACCTACTCCCGTCAGGCTAGCCAGGGGTCGATGTTCTACCCAACGTCCTTCGGCTACACTGGTTTGAGTGGGTGGAATAGTCCACAAATCCAATTCACTGTTGGTAGACGGACATGAATCAGTTGATGTGGCAAATTCATATCAAGATAGACTGACGAATAATGCAGAAAAAATATCATAATATTCAAAACAAAACAAAAAGAAATTTGTTTATTATTATTATTATTTTGTTTTTTTCTTAACATAGGAACTTCACATTACATTGAGAAAAGGATTTCGTTAAATCTAAAATCTGAGAACGTCACTGGATTTGAATTGTAGTTACAGTACTCCTATATACCGGAATATTTAATATTCAAATCTTGGTAATCATAACAGTGATATAGCCAACTGTTTTGGGCACGAGAATGTAAGAAATGAATTGGTAATTTTGTTTTACTGTATGCATTTGATAAAATAAGAAATGTAATGTAAGAACTAGGTCATTATAGTTAATTTAAGGAAAACCAATGTTAGACGTCTGTGGCATTATCTATTTGTAATGGGTTATGATAAAACAAGCTATATTTAAAATGTGTGAAGGTTGAATATGTCTTTTCCATTATTCATTATTAAATAGTTTAGACATTAATTGAGTAACCAAATGGTCTAATGCAATACCATTTTCTTGTCTTAAAGAAAAATGTCAGTAAAATCTGAATTTAATTTTTGGTGGGCACAAAACAGAAATGTCCTTTTTTTCAAATCAAATGAATGGGATTTGTAATAGATTCTGATGTTATGAGATGTGATTGAGAAGTCTCATGTCATGATCATATGATTGCCGTAAATAATGTCAAGATAGAATGAATAACAGGAATATGTCTAATATATAATACAAAGTAATCTTGTTATTTTGGAGATACGGATAGTACAAAAGACAATAGAACTACTTTGCTGAATTTGATGAAAAGTATATACAAGAATGAAAAGACTATTTCAGTAGAAAAAGAAAAAGAAGCGTTTTTCTATGGTAAATGGGACAAATTTGTAAATTTGCTCAAGTGATTGTAGTAACATTGTAACTATGTTGAACATGTGGAAATAAACGAATTATAAAAAAAGTATCCGGCATCGTTCCCCACCACCATTTTAATGTTGCTTTTAAAATTTTGTAGCGCTTTCGTCTATAAAGAAGACAGGTTTTGATGAATTTGGTCCGTACATGTCAAATTAGTCCCCGAACTTCCCAATGTTCCATGAATCGATCCATCGGGTCTGTGTTTAGATCGTACACGACAGGATACCCATGAGTTAGCTGAAGGACGTCTCGAGCAAACACCCCATGACAGACGGTCCGTGTCCAATTGTCGTTTCTCCAACACGGCTGAGATCTGGTCGTATCCTTGGTGCAAAGTCACAGAAAATGTTTCGGCTCTTGCCCAGTTAAATAATGTTATCGAGCCCGACGCAGCAAATCACATTCATAATGCTGAGGTGTACCCCGATGTGTATGTCCAACCAGATGTTCCCTGTCTTGACAAGGTGCCGCTAATGAGGTCCAAGGGGTGATGACAAATTCGATGTGCTCCGACTCTTTGAAGCTGGAGAAAGGGAGACGCTCTTAGCCCGACAAAAATTTATATATAGATCGATTCAATTTTTTAAAATAAAAAAAATACCCTGGGAAATTATTTAACACTGCCATTATTTTTTTAGACGCTCCCCGAGTGGTTAAATTAAGAGTCTGGACTCCTACGAAGATAAAAATAAAATTTAGTGCATGGCTAGACTCGAATTTCAAGTCTTAATAATTACCTGAACAACCCTAGTACTCTAAAATAGTGAAACCCGAGGCTTGCCAAGCCATAGTATATACGTCATACAGCCTCTAGGTACGTGAAGGGTTTTTTTAAATGATAAAGTGTGTACCCCTAGTACGCATGATACAGCTTATAAATTTAAGGCACCGTTAATTCACGGAATCAATGACTGAAATAGGTAGCCCACATCCTTTTTATAATGTTACCTTAATAAAACAAGGGTATTCCTACGACAAACACATTTAATAAATTATCAAACCGCATAAATTGGTACAATGCACTTTTCCAAGGGGCCGCAACTCCGTTGTGTCTGACGCAATTCTGTCGGCGCGAAATTTAACCCGCGAAGTGCGTAGCAATGTGCGTTCTTTTCCGTGAAAGAAGGCACTGTTTTGTTGATTTGCTACAGTTCTCATGATCGAAACGAGCTGGAATTTTCAGGGCAGGCGTATCGATTGCTAAGAGATAGACTGGCTCTATTTTTAATCCAGACCATTCATTGATTTTGAATGAAGCGGGTTTTCGGTATTTTGCGTAGTCGAAGAGTACGGCTCGGAAACTCGGTAAAAATTAAAAATCAGGACGCAGTCAAGGGGTAGACGGCTGAAATTTTTAATACAAGTCAGTGACAGTCGTCTAATAATTCCATGAAAATTGTGACGGGTTTTATCGAAAAAATCATAAGAAATTTAATGATTTGGGACAAGGGGTACATACACAGCACAGTGGGATTCTTGCACTGGCTGACACGGGTGAGTGGGTGGGTTCAAAATGGCGGACTTTCAACGTCGCAGAGAAAATAAGCGGCCACCATTTTGAACCCACCCACTCACTATACAGTGGGTGAGCCTATATTTTGCACTCACTGACACCGGTGAGTGGGTGGGTTAAAAATGGAGGACTGTGTATCACGGCCATTTTGTACTCACCTTCCACTAGACTATAAAAAGCCTATAATTTTGATATGTATTCACCAATACACCATCATGAGTTTTCGAAGACGACGTGCCCCTCTGTTTACACATCATCCGACTCGAGACCCGAGAATTGCTCAGACAGAAGAACACAGAGAAATCGTTGCCCATGAAGAAGAAGATGGAAGGCAATTGACGATCATCTCCAGTTTTCAACGAGTACTTGAAGATGAATCCACGTTAATCAACAGTACCGAAGAACTCGCACAACAATTGAGGGAAGAAGTGAGAACAGAAGAAAGTAGCCGGCTGCGAAGACTGAGTGAACAACAGGACCAAGACATACACAGAATGGAAGAAAACGATAGTGATGTGACGGAAAGTGGAGAACAAGACGAGCTGCCCTGGCTAAATTCTAGTAGACCTCCCACAACAACCACGATGACACCGCCTGTCTACACTGAAAGTATAAGGACTGAAGCCCCTACAGCCGGACCTCCTACCATTGTCGAAACTCCCACAATTTCAGCGGCAGAAACACCACAACCCTGTCGCCATCAAGTCGAGATAATCCAACTCAATGAACAGATTATGGTCATGCAGAGAGGGCTGGATGGGATGGAGACGACCCTGAATGGAATGGAAGCGCAAATTACCATACTCAAGAAAGAACGCCGTGTCGAGGAGAAAAAAACACGATGCAGTATCTGTGCGGAGGAGGAAAGTGGGTATGCCGTGTTACCTTGTGGACATCTTTGCCTATGCAAGGATTGCTGGGTAACCCTGACGTGTCAAGGTGCGATGTGTCGATGCATTGATGCCGGCGAGTGCCATTTGAAAATAAAATGTCCGATATGCAGAAAACATATAGGAGGCGTGCGGAGAATATTTCGCGCCTGAGTGTGTCGTATCACGCTATCAACGGCCCTTTTCAGGGCCAACCCATCTTACCGGAAGAGAAAACTTCTTTACTAAGCACACCAACTAACATCAGAATGTCCCTCATCCTTTTTCCCCCAAAAAAATTTTTTTTCAAAAAATTTTTTTTGAAAACAAAAATCTTCATACGTCAAGTCAACAAAATTTTATTTTCAGGTAGAGGGTCGAGTGAGGTATGATATTGAAGCTGACGTGAAATGCTTCACAATGATACTTCACTCGACCCGATTGGACCATTAGGGACGCCTCTAACCTCAAAAAAAGATTATTTTGAAAATAAATATCAACATCCGGTGAATGAAGATTTTTTATTTTAGAGGTAGTGGGTCGAGTGAGCTATCTAATGGAAGCTGACGTGAAATGCTTCACAATGATACCTCACTCGACCCGATTGCACCACTAGGGGCTGCCCTAACTCCAATAAAGGCTATTTTGAATTTTCTGCGCATGCGCGAAGTCCAAAGGCTATGAAAATAGCCCTTTTTTGGGGTTAGAGGCGTCCCTAATGAACCAATCGGGTCGAGTGAGGTATTAAATTGAAGGTGACGTGAAGGAGCATCTGATAGACTGGGTATGGGCTTGAATTAGGGTAATTGTGCGCATGCGCGAAGATGATATCAAAAATATGAATCTTCAAAAATAGCCTTTTTGGAGTTAGAGGCGTCCCTAATGGACCAATCGGGTCGAGTGAGGTATCAAATTGAAGGTAACGTGAAGGAGCATCTGATGAACTGGTGTAGGTTGAACTATAAGCATTCTGCGCATGCGCAATCTTCAAAATAACCGTTTTTGGAGTTAGGGCAGCCCCTAGTGGTGCAATCGGGTCGAGTGAGGTATCAATGTGAAGCATTTCACGTCAGCTTCCATTTAATACTTCACTCGACGCACTACCTCTAAAATAAAAAAAAAAAAAAAAAATCTTCGTACATCCGATGTTGACATTTATCTGCAAAATAGCCTTTTTGGAGCTAGGAGAGCCCCTAGTGGCCCGATCGAGCCGAGTGAGGTATCAATGTGAAGGTGAGATGAAGGGCCATCTGATGGACTGGTGTGGGTTGAACTATCAGCATTCTGCGCATGCGCAAGAATGGAAATAGACGTTTTTGGAGCTATTTGACTATTAAAAAAAGGAAAAAATGAACACTAAACATTTTTTAATTACTATTTTTATTAACACACAATGAACGTATTCACAATTGAATTTAATACAATTATAGGTAAGTATTGAATTTTTTTAATACAATTAACAGTGAAAAAACTCTGAATTTTTTTTAATACAATCTCTCCAGTTCAATACATGTTTTCCTTGTTCTCAATAGTTGGTCAACAAGACTTGTTTGAATTCATCATCATCTTTTCGTCCTTGGTGCACATAGATGTACGTCACGATCTCTTCACGTGGGATTTTGGAAGGACAAGCCGCTACCACTGCCGTGGCAATTTGCGCCTCCGTCACAGCCTGTAGTGCTTCAGTGAGGGACTCGTATGAGGCTACCAGAGTGTTCATGTGAGGTCTGATGAGCTGCAGGACTGTCTCGATGTACTTCTCATATATATAGTGCGACACCTGATAGGCCAGAGTTTGACGAATTGTACTGGCTAGACGCTGCAACTCCCGCCAGGCTGTTAATTTCAATGTCACCCCTTGAGGACAAGCCACCAGCTCTTGTGTATCTAACCTTTTTCGCCATTTTCGAATATGCACCAGGAGCTGGTCATTGAAATAAGCACAGCTCACATAGAGGTCGTCACCCACAGGAAATTTCGCCTCGTCATTCCCCTGGTCTCGAATAACCGCATCGATGGCGTAATCAAGGGCCTCCAGTTTTTGCCAGGTGTCCAAGTTCATGGCTATATGCTTACCAGGTCTGTCGTTAAAGCCCGCTGCATTAAAATGCACTTCTTCATCTTTGACACTGACCGTCAAATAGGGTGTGAGCTCCCAAATGTCCTTGTCAGCTGCCTGGTGAGCCGCATCGATCAGATTGTTGATCTCCTGGACAGACAGAGGAAGTTCTTGTTTCACTTGCTGGGTCTCAACCACAGGTATTACTAACGGGTTAGTCGAGGGCGTTTGGCACGTCCAGCCCGTTTAACAGGTGGAGTACTCTCTGGGCTAGTAAGTTTGCTACCTGTACGCTCTTCGTCCACCACTAACATAGCCTCATCTGCTAGAAGGGCGTCGTCGGCTATCAATAAATGTGCTAGTTCTTCATTTCCCGTGATCTTCAGCCCCTCCACCAAGAGTAGACATGCATAGGGGCCATGGCGCAGTAGAAAGTCGATGAGAGCTTTGTTTTGTCCTGAAAAAGTTTTCTCGGCCATGATATCGTCGACATGCTCTTTCATGAGTATGTGTTCCTGCATAAGGAAATCACATAGTTCACCCACACGCTGTATTTCATCAATGAAGCGAACACGGTTGTTTCGAAGCGACACTTGCACGGTTGGCTCCATGACTATAGGCTCAGGCTGATGAGCAACTGCTACGGTGTAAAAGTAGGGTGAATGGGCACCGGTAAAAGTGAAAAAAGTAAAAGGTTCACAGCCCATACAACACAGGCAAGCTGACTGGATGACTGGCTGGCTGACTGGCTGGCTGGCTAGAGGTGAAGCAGACTAGAGGTGAAACAGGCAGGCTGGCTGGTCAAGTCAGGTAAGTCAGAGTGCTCCACAAAATAGTGCAATTGAATACACCCTTTCCCTAAAAATCGACTGCTTTTATACGTTTTCCCCGTGAGTGGGTGGATTCAAAATGGCGGACCCTTATTTTACACACACAACACCAAAAGCCACCATTTTAAACCCACCCACTCACTTCCCAGGTCAAATCAGTGCAACCGAGTGAGTGGGTGGGTTCAAAATGGCGGACTTTCAACGTCCCAGAGAAAATAAACGGCCACCATTTTGAACCCACCCACTCACATAGCACTCAATGACCCCGTGAGTGGGTGGGTTCAAAATGGCGGACCCTTATTTTACACACACAACACCAAAAGCCACCATTTTAAACCCACCCACTCACTTCCCAGGTCAAATCAGTGCAACCGAGTGAGTGGGTGGGTTCAAAATGGAGGACTTTCAACGTCCCAGAGAAAATAAACGGCCACCATTTTGAACCCACCCACTCACATAGCACTCAATCACCCCGGTGAGTGGGTGGGTTCAAAATGGCGGACCCTTATTTTACAC
Source organism: Hanleya hanleyi (assembly GCA_036873755.1). NCBI lineage: Eukaryota > Metazoa > Mollusca > Polyplacophora > Lepidopleurida > Hanleyidae > Hanleya > Hanleya hanleyi. The sequence continues at coordinate 7,061 of JAVTVY010044606.1, read as the reverse complement.
ACACAACACCAAAAGCCACCATTTTAAACCCACCCACTCACATCCCAGGTCAATCAGTGCACCCGAGTGAGTGGGTGGGTTCAAAATGGCGGACGTCAAACGGCCGCCATTTTAAACCCACCCACTCACATTAAAAAAAAATTAACTCACGTATGCGAACCCCCCCTATGGCAACCCAAAAATTCACTTCGCGCATGCGCAGTGACGCGCTAGCCTTCCGTTTTACTCATTGTATACTACTGGCGTGTCCGACTTCTACTCCTCCTCCGCCGCTTTACTCACTGCACAGCGGGTCCCATAGGTGTGGCGCGGGATAGGGTGGGGCGAGAGAACTCAGGTTTTCGCTACCTGAGATTCCATGGGCCAGGCTTACACCCTACAGTAGAATGGGTCGACTGCGCATGTGCGATGAGTAGTATAGAAAGGGCACGCGATCTCCCTATCCCTATAGGCAAATCCGTCATGTAAGACACATACAATAGGTGACTACATGTGGGGAACCATTCAACCAAGGAGTGAGAAGGGCCAAGTATATTGCACGCAAAGTGTTGCCGATTGAAGTTGTCTTAAATGACAGGTCTGCCGGATAGGGTGGGGCGAGAGACTTTTCGCTACCTGAGATTCCATGGGCCAGGCTTGCACCCTACAGTAGAATGGGTCGACTACGCATGCGCGATGAGTAGTGCACGATGGGTTTTATAGAAAGGGCACGCGATCTCCCTGTCCCTATAAACTAACCCATGGGGGTGAATGAACCCATGGGGGTGAATGAGCACTCGTATACATAATAATGAAAACAGTGTCATTAATTGATGCATAGATTTAGCTGTTGGTACGCTTGATTTGCATAACAATGGTCTGCCCTCGTACAAAATTCAAATTCTTTTAAGAACACGTGTACATGCCTGTTCTCGAGCAAAGGGAAATGCCAATAAATAATTTTTGCCACATTTCGGGTTTGCTAGGCAAATATGGTAGTTTGTATAATGCGTACTGGTTGTGGAATTGTGAAATGCATGTAAAAGCTTTTTTTTTGCAGAGAAGCACGCTTGGCGGCAGTCTCTAGAGCGTTTCTCCCCATATGCTTACATTTGTAGAAATATTTGACAACTGGCATATTTTAACTTAAATTTTCCAAAATATATGGTATTTTGTAAAATGCGTACTGGTTGTGGAATTTTAAAATGCACGTAGAATCTATATCTTGCAGGTAAGCACGCTTGGCGGCAGTCTATAGATAGTTTATATATGGCTACATCTGAAGTAATATTTGACAACTGGCATTTTTTAACTTGAATTTTCCAAAATATTCATTGAGGTAAGTGGGCCAATATTGACCCTTCAATTTGTGCTGCGTGATGGTGCCAAATAAGTGGGGGTTGGGTGATTGTTTAAATAGTGGAGAGTGAGCTGCCTGACGGTGCTGAAAGGGCGGGTGGGTGTTAAGTAGTGGAGGGTGAGCTGAGTAGTGTATCAAGTAAAATATTCATTAAGGTAAGTGTGCCAATATTGACCCTTCAATTTGTGCTGCGTGATGGTGCCAAATAAGTGGGGGTTGGGTGATTGTTTAAATAGTGGAGAGTGAGCTGCCTGACGGTGCTGAAAGGGCGGGTGGGCGTCGGAAGTAGTGGAGGGTGAGCTGAGTAGTGTATAAAGGTTAAATCTCGTAGCATTATTGAGGAGGGCTGTGACATCACGTCCGGATGAGATAACTTCGAGTGCAAGGTCAGAGGTCAAAGGTCACTTCCGGTGCGAGGTCACATCCGGTTTAAGGTCATTTTCGTGCACTACCGGGTGGATGTAAAACTAGGATTTCGGGAAAAAGTGGGAAAACGGGGTTTACATCCTGTCACGTGAGATACATCTCCGACTCAGAGATAATTGACCAATGGTGTTGCAGCAATCGTTACCGCCATTTTTGTATGTGTGAGGTATGAAAAGTCACGCACGCTCGGTCTTTGTGAGCTCGACTCCCATTGGTCAATTATCTCCGGGTCGGAGATGTATCTCGGGGTCGTAGATGTGTATCTCGGGGTCGGAGATAATTTTCTCCGGGTCGGAGATGTATCTCGGGGTCGGAGATGATTTTCTCTGGGTCGGAGATGTATCTCGGGGTCGGAGATAATTTTCTCCGGGTCGGAGATGTATCTCGGGGTCGGAGATGTATCTCCGGGTCGGAGATGTATCTCCGGGTTGAAGAAAAGTATCTCCGGGTCGGAGATAATTTCGTGGACGAAAAAATAATTTTCACCCATATCCTATCTATGCTTCCGTAATATGGCAAGTTGATTCCACGTTATTGGAAAACATTTTACGATTGTAGGTATTATGATAAACGAAAAAAAAAAAAAATGGATTGGAACGCCCCTACAGGGAGGGCGGTCGGATGATGATGATTGGGGGACGATGCATTTACCATTTACAAATTATAAGCGTACCAAATATACACGTGACTACTAACTATAGATGATATCTAAACCACTTTGTAATATAATAGATATATTGCGAGATATGTTATCCGAGAATATTCTAATATTCTAATATATAATTATGCATTAATTATTCTATCGATCCAGCCCTTTTCTTATTTGGAACTCGGTTTGAAAATCACGGATTACGTTTTACAAGATTACCCCCAGTGTCTGTCTTTTTGTCGTTCGGTATTTCAAGTATTGGAAGGTGTTTTACAACGGAATAAAATGTAATGATCGAAATATATCCCTTGTTTCAAAGGACAGATGAAGGCACGTCCACCATGGGAATTGTATGATGTTTATTTGGCGTTGATGAAATCGTGACGAGACGTATAGTCTACTGTATCACTGATTATCGGCCTTGTTTTCGCAAAGGACTAACCGACGAGCGGATCACTTTTAATTACTACCATATACCAGAAAATGTCAATATGCTTGAAAATTTTTGCATAAATAATTAGTTCAACATTATGCTATAGCTTATACAAACACTTAACCATTGTTTTAAATGCATCAAGGGGCAATTGTTCCATTTCCGTTTTCTGCCTGAAGGGGCTCACGTAAAATCCTGCTCGTCTATACTTGTCTGGAAACATTCAATTCTCAGACATGCACATTACATTGTAGTACAAATAAGTAAAATATGCTTATTGACCGCTTTTTTAAAATCAATCCCTCCATAGAATTTATCATAACGAGAAGAGCACTTATCTTTTTCTGCCGCACGTATACCATCACATATGTTAGACATCTGTTAAGTACGTGTAAACAGATATACCGGCACATGGTGAATCGCTAAAGACCCACCTATTATGACGTTACGACGAGTAATGGTAATTCTGTAACTATATGTAAAATGTTGCCATTAATAATTCAGAAGTGTCCAATATTTGTTAAATATTTTTACTGAAAATCATTTCCACTGTCCGAACAGTGCAGTTGAAATAAGGCCCTTTGATAACGTTTCAGTGAAGAGGTGCGACGATCGTGATAATATTAAATAAAACCAAAGTCCTCAGGATAAATTAGCCTGAATTCAGTCTGCGTGATGCTGTGCTTTCAACATGGATGCCGATATGGAGTCCTAGCATTGCAAAACGAGGTACTAATGTCCTTTACATTATCCGAGGTGGTCTCATGCGCATTCGGAGAGAAACTGGCGACCGACAAAAGATTAGACTGGATTCGGATTCAATATTCTATTAAGCCCGGCGCACACGAGCGCATGAAATCGCAAGCAACAGGATATTTGAACGCGTGCGACTGAATATCTCGAAAATCGTCCAGTGTGTGCGGGAAGTGGAAACAGGAAATTTTGTCTCGAGCAACAGGATCCAAAGTTTCAGCGTGTTTAATATTTCGGCGACAGAATCTCCGGATAAATTTGCGTCGGCTACAGAAGTTGCTGGTGCGCGCTAAACGGGAAACTTTGTATCCTGTTGCCGCAAACTTCAGCCAATCAAAAGCGAGGTGGATATCATGTGATGAGAGCTCACGCAGAGTTGCAACACTGTTGCCTCGTGTGCGGGCAATGCAGAACAAGGATCCAAATCGCCGGCGTCCAAATATCATGCACAGTTGCAACACTGTCGCCTCGTGTGTGGACAAAGCAGAACAAGGATCCAGAATCTCCGGCGTCCATATATCTTGTTGCTTGCGATCTCATGCGCTCGTGTGGATACTGGGAACATATATGAATAAGTCTTGAAAAATGTTATCCGGGATTTTTGAAGCGAGAGTTCCAAATGTAGGCTAAAAAAATAAATTAAATGTTTATTTGTCGAATGAGGCGCTTAATTGTACTGATATTCGAAGAATAATGTCATATTATGTCATATTGTGTCATATTATGCCATATTGTCATATTATGTCATATTGTGTCATATTATGCCATATTGTCATATTATGTCATCAGAGATTGGGATTTGGGATCATTAAAATTGTTCACGAAATTTAAAGTCTCCTAAATAAGCACGTATGCTGTTCCAGTTGTGGCTAATATGTCTTTGTCTATAGTATTAATGTATCGAATTGATAAAATGGATAAAATTCTGCTAAATTTTTGTCATATATCGTATCGTCGCATCTTACTGTCATGTCATCGTGCTATCGCCCTATCAAAAGTATCGGGACAATAAGACGATAAAACAATACAACGAATATCCAAGCAGAGTTCGTATAAATGTCATGACGCCCCTTTATTTCAGAAAGACTTGAGGCACTATCGAGAAGAAAAACAAATTGTCGAGATGTAGTAGTTAACACTTAAATGAACAATACATACCACTCTCTAATACAATAATACAATTCAGTCCAATGAGTATTAGCTCTAAGTGTGAAGAATAAATATTTGACTCTATTTTGACACGCGCCAACTGCCAATATCCGTTTTTTCTTATATATGCTATATCGTGCTATAAACAGGGTGTCTACACGTTGTAAGAGAGCACTAGGTCAGTAGGTTGTCTTGTTTGTAACAGCAGCCAGATGTTTTCTATTGTCTTCTCAAACTAGTCCATAACTCACTTAAAGCCTACTATGTAATACATCAACCTGACCTATTTGGATAAGCATGTATTGCCAAAATTTCGAGAAACTTGGCTTTTCCTCTCACTGTTATTAAAATCTAGGATATATAGCATAGCGGTTTTGGTATTTCATTGTGTTCTGCTTGTCATGCTTGTAGACGAGACAACACAACACAAACAAAACACAGTCCACGCATATATATACCAATATACGCTCAGAAAATCAGCTTCGGTCCTATGCCCGTTACTATTTGTTATGCTCGGTTGACTGCATGGTATACGGACATTTCCCCTCTGTGCATTTCCCCACCTGGACATTTTCCCACTGGGACAGTTTCCGTCTGGGCATTTACCCACATGAACATTTCATCACCCGGAGTAGGTTACCACCCTTGAAAAATAGTCCAATTATATATGACTGGTGTAAATCCCCCTTGCTTATAAATGTTATCAATTTACATTTATTTATTCGAAATTGTTTTTTCATTCATATTTCCGACTCGTATAGTCCATTTGTCAACCTCTCGAATAAGTTATGTTTGAGACTCTGTTATAGCTTTATTGTGATAACTTTGAAGCTGCTTAGCTATCTTCAAAGTTCACTGTGGATAAAATCATAATTCATCTCGTGACATGTGATCACGTGATTGAAATACTTTTGACTAATCTCTTTTCCATTGCAGGAATACTCTTGCCTTGCCATTCCACCTGACTAATCTTCATCATTACACGGATTCAAATAGCCTTTCCTCCTCTTATCGTTATAATCATTAAACGCCTCCTTCGTGCATTTACCAACCATCTCTTCTACACGGTATATTTATTACTCTCTAGAGTTAATCGGGTTTATCAATCTCTAGGATGGATGCTTTCTTCATAATCACGCCCATCATCTGAAGAGTATTTTCTTTTCTTGCAAATTAACCAGATTTGTTCTGCATGGTCCATGCTCCCTTATATATCGCTCAAGGATACAGGCCTATAGTACCACTATCGTTATTCGTTAGTCAATACTGATTGAATTATTGGACAAATATATTTTTGAATATAATATAACTTGCTAAAATATTAGTATTATTTATTTTCACTTTTCCGTTTAAATTCCTTTCATTGCCATCGCAGAGGTTACATCGCGCACCTACCTCCACGGTCTCTAATACATGTCTATTTGCTATTAATTCAAAGCTTCCGTTTAATTCATTAACATGCCTTTGAATTACTGCATGAGCTATTGGTAGTGACTTTTGAAGGGTGCAGGTTGTATAAGAGACCGATGCTTGTATATTATAGCAGTAACCACTGGCAACTGTACCATTGGAAACATGAATCTTAGAGTTAGTGACTGTGCCTATATATACAATAATTAACAATTAATATGAACAATGGCAACCTAACTTATAATAAGTGTATATTACTCAAGTGTTAAAAACGTAGACATTTTGATATTCGGACTTTATGGCATTCATACTATATTTTGCTTTGTACTACTATCAGCCAGTGACTTTTCCTGTAACTTGCTATTCATGTGTTGTTTATTTTGTTGTACGTGCTACGCTGCTGATAGGCTGAAATGAATTACCGGTATACCGTCTAGTAATGTCGATGCCGGCGTTCTCTGATGGCACGCACAGAATGTGTACCTAGACAGATCTCCCCCCGAGACAATTTGTCTAAAGTAACTTTCTGTATAAGTATATAATCAATTAGACATACCAGTCACCATAGGGGTTGTACTATTTATCGGTCGGCTGGTAATTTACTATGATTTATTCGTGACTCCCATACTTTTATTGTGTGTATGTTTGAGACTTGAAATCCACAATTTGCTGTTTGTGTTTTTTAGTACACATTCGGTTTGATTTATGTTTCATGCTTCTGCGTGCATGCTGTGGTTAGGAATGTTACCGGCTTGTCCGAACAACTGTTTCATTCGTAATATATCTGGGTTATTCAAGGGACCAATTCCATCGAAGGGTCATTTTGAGAAATAACGGCCACGAGGACGGGAACTTCACTCAGACTTGTGTTCAAGGGAACAGACTTGTGTTTGCAACTAGGC
>JAVTVY010044605.1:0-20646 GCA_036873755.1 Hanleya hanleyi | reverse complement strand
TCGATTTCAACGTTTGACTGTCCCATAATGTCCACACGGTATCGTGTCATCGGTAAACTATATTTATTTTAATTTTAATTGATCCATAATGATAGCCTAAAATGTTAATTCAAAAATACTGAATGCAATTTGTTTTACAAAAAATGAGAAAGACTGAAATAACTTGTCGACGTCACACATGTTGACCTCCTGGAATTCGAACCCGGTAAAAGAAAATTTCGAAGCGCTTGTGATCCAACGTGCGTATCCACTACACCACGACATACGAACAACTGTAACGGGCTATTTGTTCATTTTAATCTACTTACGAAAACTTCAAACGTTATGAATCATAACTTTTCATTTTTTTAGTATGAAGGACCCCTTGGACCAAAACGATCTTCCAGCAGTGGGAATATAATGTTAGCACAAAACACCAGGTTAAATGACGTTCTGCTCCAAGGGGTCCTTCGTGTCCAAATGCGTGTCTGAAGGACTCGATTTAGACCCTTTTTTCACAAAATAGCACAAGCTGTGGATTTCAGTTTCATATGATAACTATAATCATAACACAATCGCACTAAAACTTTCATATATCGTGTATATTTTCTATTGCCGCTACATTAAAACCTAAGTATTTTTAGGACATTTTATTTTTTCGATTTCAAACGCATCACGTATAGGCCAAAATCCCGCCTTATCGTACCATCACCTTTGTCTGATTGTGTTTTGATAGCCTCTGTTCACCATTAGGTGACGCTTTAGTCCGAGCATAGGGAAACCTTTCTCTCACTATTTCGTCTGAACGACTTTTTGAGATCTGGCGTTAGCCAGAGGCTCTTTAGAATGCTGTAGAGAAATGGACAAAAGTTCAAACTGACTCACGGGATAGCCTTACGCTGCATGAAAGTAGTTCCACAGAGATGAGTTTTGGGGATCCTTAGTGGTTGAAAGGCTTTTGTATGTCTATATTTAGTCACTTATAGTCACTTGGCATATATTTGATCCCGTATCTGCATTAAATATTACTCTGTTCATTGTTTTCCCACAAAATATGAGATTAATACGCTCTAAAGTATGGCAGACTGGCATTGTCACTTTACCAAAGCTTGGACTCTGCTGAGAAAATTATACAGTTTAGCTGGTTAGGTGTATATGTGAGAGATGCTCTACCATAGCAGCCAACCTGGCCACCATTGTCTCATTATCACCTTTGCAGGCCACTGTTTGCTTTTCTCACAAGAGCAAGGTGTAACATATCTTATAATCTTTTCCTACCTTCTACTCCACCAGTCAACATGTGGAATATCCAGAAAGTGTAATACATGTCTTGTCTTATCCTAACGTGTGACATAACCATCATCAACCTTGATGTCCAACCCTTCTCACTCATAACACTAAATCAATCTCTATTTACCCCTAGGTATAATCTCTCTTATTTACCCCTAGGTACATGTATGTTCTGTACAAGCTGACCTTAATCCCCTGTGGGTATTTAGGCCTAGACTTCATTCCACTGGCCCGCTTTTCCATCGAATTCTCAACAGATCAGTTTGCAGTTTCAACGCAACACCAACAATACCATGTTAAAGAAGGTATCATAATGCTTTCTTTATGCTGGTTAAATTAACATGCTGGTCATGGTGTTCATCTGGAATCCCGAACGGACGTATTGGAGGAATTATGTATCAAGATAAAGAGCAAAATTCAGCTATTTTGATTGAGTCAAGGTTGGATGAGCACCTACTGTAGTATCTAATTGGACGGAAATTAATTGGGTAACACATGGTTAGCGTAACGTGTGCAACTTCCCTCATTATAGGACTACCTTTCATTGTTCCCACAGATCAATTTCGCATAAACTACGGTAAAAGTAACTCCGAAAATTTGAGTCATTGTGATATAATATTCTATATTTCGGCTTCCATTTTCGGAGTTACTTTTATCCTAGGACAGCCTTTCTTTGGTATGTTCAACTGCATTATGTCGGTACCTTTAAAGAAGGGCCGTTCGCGCCATAAATCCAAACGTTTAATAAATTTAAACGTTTAACTTGCACCAACCAATCAGATGTCATGAATTGACATTTGGAAGACCTTTCCTGTCCAAAAGCAAACATTTGCCGTTGTAACGCCCAATACTTTAGACGTTTCCTGTCAATAGGCAAACGTTTCCAGTAGTAATATTCGAGACTTTTAAACGTTTCGTCCAGTCCGCTGTGTAGTCTGTTTGAATCAATCAAAATAACCCTTACAAATATTCGCGCATATTGTATTCCTCATGCCCATCGTGCATCATGTCCTGCGCAAATTGACTCGGTGCCAAAGATATTCTCCAAAACCTAATTTGTAAGAACGGTTTTCATTGGTTAAAATACACTACATACCGGAAACGTTTGCCAGTGGAGATTTGCACGTGTTGATGTAGATGTTGGAATACATGCGGCCCAAATAAAAAATCTGATTGGACGATCACATCCGGAAACGTTATCCTTTTAACCGGAAACCTTTAAAAGGCCGAATTTTTCATTTGACAGGAAACGTCTGAAGTCGCGAATTTACAACTGGAAACGTTTGTTTTTTTAACAGGAAAATGTCACTTCATAACATCTGATTGGTTGGTTCAAGTTTAAACGTTTAAACTTTTTAAGGCTTTACAATTTTTAAACGTTTAGGGAATTAAAACGTTTAAAGGATGCGTTTATGGCGCGAACGGCCCTTCATATACCTTGTCATGGGATCTAACTTGTGATTGCGTTTTAGCCACATACATTCGTGCCTAGGTCATTGTACAGTAAAGTCCAGTTTCATGTCCCCGTGCCAAACAGCTATTAATCTTTGTATTGGGCGGCCTTTAATGTTTGTGGTCATCGTATATTGTTAATTTAAGGATTATAATGATCATCTACCGATTAACAAATAAAAAAGACTTGCATATTTTTGCATATGTCCCATATCGCATTCCCTGAAACTGTCGATGATGAAAAACACATTAAAAGTGGTATGTCTTGTTGTAGTTCATTTTATTGTCAAGAATATGATGAATATTTGTTATTTCCTGCAAGGTGATAAGTAAATATTCTATAATTTTGAATAAATTCTGATACGTTTCCTTCAAATCTTCTGTCTCCGCGTAGCTTGTCATCTACGTCACGGCAAACTGGCCTGATCTCTGGTGGCAGTGGAGTTGGCTTCAGATGCTCACTTGGTTACCAGTAGTTCTCAATGCCTACGTTTTTGAAGGAACGTGTAAAGCAATGTGCATAGCTTGTCCACGTTTCACTAGTTTTGGGCTGAGATTGACCGACACTAAGGGAGTATGTTTATTCTGTGTCATCTACGAACGGATATTACCTCAGTGAAAATCTGTGTTAGTTCTGTTATCTCTAGATAAAAGGTTAGATACGGACTCCATCCTCCATATTTACCGAATGTCCCAGGCTGAGTATACCAATATTCTGAACGGAAGAGCCAAATCATCTTCTCAGCGTCATCTACATCACGGTCATCTACATCACATTTGTGTGACGTATGTGACATTTAACGTGGCGTGGATGACATTGCCGTTACGGAGAAGTCCATATATGAGTGAAGAGTGGGATTAAAGGACTGCGTGTGTGGGGAATTTGAGATATGATAAAATCCCAAAACCATCGCTATTAACGGGGGCGAAACTGTTAAAAATATTGAGTCACTCTGGCTTAATAATTTTGGTTATAGACGTGATGGGCCCCCATGAAATGGGTCCAATTTGATTTTAACACAACATTTTTGATTCCTTTTGAGCCAATTTTTGGGGGTAAATATCGAAAATGACTCAGAATGTCTGGGTCTGCCACATTTTTACCCCAAAATATTGAGTGGGATTGACTCAATCTCTCAGACAGTGTAGACCAAATGTGGAAAATGGTCATCTACGTCACAGTCGGTCATCTACATCACGGATGTCACGAGAGACATTTTTGACGATGTTATATGATAATCAATCTCAAACTGATATAGAAAAGTACATATATTATTCTACATGTATCCACATTGATAAGAAAGATTGAAAATATGATTGGTTTGTTTCTTTGCTGTTCAGGAGTAAACAAAGAGTATTATTTTGGAAGTAATCGAATCGCGGTTCTATGAATAGAGGATTGTAGGTATTGTGTGACATTTTGCAATAGGAATATCATTGGGAAATATATATTATGTTGTGACGTAGATGACAGAGGATTAACTAGATCAATTCAAAACTGACCGTTTTCCAAGAAATGTTTTCCATCAATCGCTTAAAATATCATTATTGTCAAGAAAAAAACTCTTTCGTAACAAATCATACCCCCGAAAAGGCTGAAATGTTGGATTGAAAAATTCGTACTACTGCCACTTGAAACTGGCCCTTACTGTAGAACCACCCGCCTGGTGCCACCTGTGCCTAACTTGAAATTAAATATATAATTGTGCGTTTATTGCATTACAAACTTATCCCCCAATAACCCAGCTACCAGATCTCATTAAAGCCCTCTGCTTTTAGCTCTAGTTTTCCATTGAACTCTTATGTGCCATCTTCCTAGGGCTTTAGATTTCACCTGCTTGTTTTCGCGGCATTTTGGTCATCACTTGGTGGCGCTATGGAAATGAATGCACGTAAACCTCTGTACCATGATATCTTCTAAACAACTTGTTTCATTTCCTTGAATTTTTGGTAAAATGATCTTGCAATATAGGCAAAGGACTTCTAAGATTTTGGTGGTGTTGACGAAATTATGGAAGTGCATTTTTGCATCTCAGATTAAATTTTTTTTGTTTACAAAAATGGAAATTTACTTTCTTGAATCAGCGAAAGTAATTCTAGTTTACTTAACATGAATATAACATTCACAGTGTTGTAATTCACATCCCTTGTAAGCCAATGACCTTTTTTTTTAATACGTGAAATTCTCAGGACTTAAGTCCATTATCTACATTGCCCAGGTCAGATCTGGGAATTTTGTTTCATCATGTAGTTTCGTGATATTTGTTCATCATTGGCTAGCACCATAGGCAGTGAACTTATATAGCACAATTTATTGACTCTTCATGAAGTTTATTATTGTGATCTTGTTACACAGACCAAGGATTTCCAAGGATAATTTTTTTTTTTTTTGGAAATTGTAATTTTAGGGCTACCTCCCATACGGATTTTGCGGGCCATCAACGTAATACTTCATTTATATTTCATTATCCATTCTTTTTTCAAAATTCATAATTTGATTAACGTTAGGTTTAAAAATAGATTGAAAGGACGTTGATGCTGATAACGCTGGCATAGACGTAGCAATGGTGCTATTGACAGCTAATTATATCAAAATCTATGTTACAACATACCCTGCTTACACTCTTAACTAAAATGCAGTCAGGGAATATATGCTGGCATCAGTCTGATGTGATACCGTATAGAGAATTGCAAGGAATGTAACACTGATATTTCCTTGTACCTTGCAGGCATGCATATTGTATTCCTGTATGTTGACCATGCAGATAATAAAATCTGAACTGGTTGACTTATTGGATAATGCTCTTTACATAAGGGGAGTAGTAGACTGCTTATATCAACAAATTAAACACTTCCTTTCCAGAATCAGTGCTACTTCTCTCTCCAACACTGATAGAATAATTTAATCCTGTTCATTGGTATGGCTATCTCAATTACATTTCTTTAATCTTCCATATATCTGAAGATGCATTCTGGCCAATTTTGTCAATGGGTAAAATCACGAATTATCACTCGGTTAATGCTCATTTTTTTATGTGGAGATGCCCAGAATTTATTTGAATCTCTCTTGTCACACCACATATGCAGCTGATGATGGATCGGTAGCCTAATGAAGATGAATCACCTTCACCGGTGTTATCAAGTTTAAATTTAGCATTAGCAATAATTTGCAAAGGAGTGAAGAGAGGCTCTCCAAATTCATAATACGTGTGCAGTTGGTGACTGACTAGAAGCATATACCAGTTGAAAACATATTTTCTCCAAAGTTATATACTATATATTATGATATAACATGAACTCATCATCATTATCATCATCGTTGTGGCTGTGGTCTCCCAGGGCAATCTACCAAAGTTTGCGTGTGTTGCAACAGCCTCATGCTTCAACAGTGACTTCAAATCATGCCGCATCAGCTGAGCTGGTGAAACATCCACCATTTCTAAGCTCTGACTTGCCACGGAATATGAGTACCATGACACAGTGATCGACCACACCAATGAAGGTTCCCGATTTATGGTGAATGTCGTTATTGCCGAAGTACTATTATCAGCATTTTACAACAACAAAAATTCGTTGACTTCCAGTGAAAAATTATCGTGATTTTTGTTGTGTGCATTTTTATTTGCCGGCATTGTCTCAGATAGAATACTACAGCCCCAATAAAAAAGGGTTGACATCTTTATCTCTAAAAATATTTTTTTTTGTACTGATATTCAATTTTTAAACGTCTGCAGGCCCGTGAAGCACAAAATCAAGTTGGTGTTGCCTCACACTGGGTTTCGCCCATTGGTAAAGAAATCCCTTCTCAGAGTAGGGATGATTCCCGATCGCTAATCCCCCAGGAGTGTGTGCTCCCATCTGTTTGTTTTAAACTTATTTTATTGTCCTTAATAGGCAGTGGGATTGTGGACATGTTATTGCAACTTATGAACCACTCTCCCTACATAGCAATAATTAGGCAGCTGGACAGTTTATGTATAAAATAGAATACAAGTAGATAAATAATATTAGACTTGTAGGGGTTTACCGGTACATGTTACACTGTAAATGGTGTTTCTGGTAGAAGAAAAAAATGGAGATGAAAGAGGTGATGGGGGTGATATGCCGTAGAATAACCATACACGCTCGAGCATGTGTTCGACTCCAGTATCCGTGATCAACTCATTCAAATCTTCCACTATCTCCTATGAATTTTTGAACGGCTTGGAATATTTTAACATTGATTTCAGGCGACAATGAATCGTTCCCCCAAAGTATGTCCCGGGTAGAAATTGAGTTGGTAGGTTATCAACCATTACATCCCTAATTTCTTGATATTTGTGACAATCGAAGAAAAAATGTTGGGCATCCTCTGAGCGGTCTCCACATTCACAATCCGCATTAGCGACCATATTAAACCGAGACAAGTCAGAGTTATGCAGTTATGTCTCATCTGTGTTTGTATTATATTGAGTTTTCTAGTTCCCACAGAATAGTATTTCGGAACAGATTTAAGTTGTCTACCTTCTGCTCTATTTCTTGTTTCAGTATCAGTACTGCTCCAAAGTTGTATACATTTTGTAGTTGAAGCGATGAAATACTTTTTAAAGATGTTGAGTCTGGTTCTGGGGATCACGTAGCTAAGATTATTTGGGGATCACGTAGCTAAGATTATTTCTCGGGTTATAAGGCGTCACCTCCCCAACTAAGGGCGTGATCAAATTGCAAACATATTCCGGAGCCTCGTCGTTATAAATTTTTTGCATAATTTTCATTTTAATTTTTTTGCCTTCCAACTTTCAATGTTTCCCATCCAGTTTCGGAATAGATTGCCTCTCTTCTTGCGAACATTGGCAGGCCAGTGACGATTCGCCTGGCGGATAATAAGATTTTTTTCTAATTTTTCTGAATCGATTAATGAACACCCGTCCCAAATAACCGAGGCATATTCCATGATTGGTCTCACAAAGCTCAGATAGACCTGTGCTAAAGCATTTCTGCTAAACTTGAGCTTAAGTTTTCGCATTAATCCAATTCGCTTAGTGGCTGTTTCAATAATATGATCGATATGAGTTCCCCATTTACAATCATCTTGGAAGAATACACCCAGGTGTCGATGGAAATTGGATACTTGTAGTAAAGTTGCGGCAAAAAAAATTTCAGGTTGGTTTAGCCAATTTCTATTACTGAATAAAAGTAAAATTGTTTTGAGGGCGTTAAACTGTAAGAGCCATTGCGTGAACCATTCGAGTAAGACTTTCATGTCATGATTCATAGTCAGTTCAATTTCGGTAATGTCTACAGATTTGCAATGCAGAGACGAGTCGTCAGCAAAAAATTTTCCGCTATATGATTAATATATATAAGGAATAACAGGGGACCTAATACCGAGCCTTGAGGAACTCCAGCATTAGTGGTACGAATATTTGAAGACGTATTCTCAACAGATACACTCTGGGATCTGCCACTAAGATAACTTTGAAGCCATTCGAGTACTGCACCCTCTATGCCATATTGTTGTAGTTTAAAGAGTAGGCCATTATGCCAGACAGTATCAAATGCCTTTGATATGTCACAAAAAACAACGACGCATAAATGTGCACCTTCGTCCATTGATTCACATAGACTATGATATATTCGATAAGTTGGAAGACAGTAGAGTGACCAGGAAGAAATCCTGATTGAAATTTATAGAATAGTCTATTCGAGTGAAAATGGTTATATAAATTTTTGAACACAATACGTTCCATTATTTTCCCCACACAACTAAGCAAGGAGATTGGTCGATAATTACTTGGTTGATGTCTATCGATTTTGTTGAAAATTGGCAATACTTTGGCACTTTTCCAGCAGTCAGGAACCTTTTTACTTGACCGTGACATATTAAATAAATGTTTCAATGGGTTGCTAACTGATCGACCCACCCCCTTCAACATTCTGTGACTGATTTTATCTTGCCCCACTGCTTTGTTAGCGTCAATGTTCTGGATAATATTGAATATTTCTTCTTCTGTAATGAGCAAAGTGTCAAGTCGATTATCACACTTATATGAAAAAGGTGGTAAAGCAGTCGCAATGTCATCAATTGTGGATACCGAAGAGAAGTAATCGTTCAATGCATTTGCTTTTTCGAAATTAGTGAAGCGCATTTTCCCCTGTACTATTCTGGTATTTCAGTGGCGGTATATCCGCTGCAGATGTGCCATTCATGAAGGTTTTCAATGTTTTCCAGTAGAATTTTGGGTCATTTGTTTTGGACATTTCAAGTGTGTTTTCAAGGTTATTAAAGTAGTTCAGCTGAGCGTATTTTTTCATATTGTTAACTTTATTTCTTGTAGTTTTGTACTTGTTCCAGTCAGCAAGTTTCCCAGATCTCACGGCTGCCTTCTTTAGTCTATCACGTAATGTCAATAAATATATCTGTAAATCTTACACCAGCCTCATCAATATTTGTACATGTATCGAAGAAAGCTTCCCAATCAATTTCCGATATTAAAGTATTGAATTTAACATAGTCACTAGCTTTATATAGCCAAACTTGTCTTGTGTAGGCATGTTGGATATTATGTTTGACCAGCAATTCAGCATATGTAGCTCTATGATCACTTACTTCCCGATCAACATTTATAACACCGCAATCCTGAACTTTAATTTCTTCACTGGCGATAATCGGGTCTAATAGGGTAGCAGAGTGTGCAGTAACTCGGTTTGGTTCAGTTATGATATTATTTACATTACACCTTGGGATAAATAGCGGGAATTATTGTATAAAAGATCGTCGTTTAGGTTCCCTGTTATTATAAGGTGTGAGCATGTATTTTGGGCATTTACGATCATATTCTCGAATGAATCATATACTCGAATTGGGCTTTTGGATACTATGTAGGAGAGTTTAGAAGGATATTATTTCCCTTGATTTGTATATTTATAAACATAGTTTCGAAATTACCAATCTCTAGCTCTGCTCGTCTAGTACGCTTCAATTGCATAGATGTATAAATCAGGATACCGCCCCACGGCGATAATATGTGAGGGTTCCTGTCTACGATGGGGTTTTTCAAAGCCTTCTATAAGCAATTGTTCGTCAGTGATAGAATCGTCCAAATATGTTTCAGTGAAGCACAGTATATCAAAATCTTCTGCGATATCTTCCACATATGATAGCTTTGTACGTATACTATGAATATTGAGATGAAGAATTCTGAGGTCATGAATATCGGAGTAAGGATCGGGATTTGACTCAATGTCGCCGCAAACCATAAGAAGTGCCCCAATCTGTCTCATCATAAGAAGAAATTCCCACACCTAACAGAGGGAATTCCCACACCTAACAGAGGGAATTCCCACACCTAACAGAGGGTGTGCTCAAAATGGGGAGATCTAAAACGCTGTGAGTACCAAATTATGTGTTGAACATGCATTCGGGAGAATTGATCTTCTTCCGTGTTTCAATCTTGTTTACCAAACATGCGTGTATATATATATTCTAGTCTTTAGTTTACCAGTACATTTAATGCGATATTGTTATATTGAGTAACTTTATTTTATGCATCACTACACCCTGAGGGTCTTGGCAGCAGGCGTTCCTAGTGCAAGTTGATCTTTGCTGGCGAATCTATTTTGATTCCGTAAAGCAGAAGTCGACCCGTACTCATCATACTCGTCAGCGCCAGATTATTTGTTAAACATGTATTCGGAGGAAATGCTCTTCTCCCGTGTTTGACACGAGCTTTCACTAAACCTTGTTTACTAAACATTTGTGTATATTTATTCTAGTCTTTAGTGTACCAGTATATTTAGTGCGATATTTTTATATTGAGTAACTTTATTTTATGCATCATTACACCCTGAGGATTTTGGCCGCGTTCATGATGCATGCGGATCTTTGCTGGGGAAATCTATTTTTATTCGGTAGAGAATATTTCGACCCCTACTCATCATACTCATCAGCACTGTGGACGTTTGGCCAGGGATCAGTTTGACTCAAACATTGAGCAAGCACGACAAAACATTGCCTATAGGTATGGCGCGCGCCGCCTAACCGCATGTGTACCAGTATTTTCAAGAGAATTATTTTATTTCAGTATGGGAAATTATTTCCTAATCCATTATGTATTTGTTTTAGAGAAAATAGCATTATTAAAAAAAAAATCTAAAAGTCTAACCACATGATAGAACAAATACGCAGTTTTAGTATATGTCACTGTGACGTAACCAGAGCGGACATATTTCTTTATGTTTTTTTTTTTTATATTTTCTGGTAGATCCTGGACCTAAGATATACAGTGGGAAATTTCACTCCATCGACCACTCCTCTTTGTTTCTGGTAACTACGCATCAAAATGTCATTTCAAGAAAAACAATTTTTCTGGTACATTACCCCACCCTGAATAAAAATAAACACTTCCCTATCTACCGGCTCAAGTTTTAGTTGGAGGTCTTGTTACCGCAACAAACATGTTTACAATCATGGCCTCACAAGCGACTTTTATAACAAATAGGTCCTATAGTCATTTCCTCCTTGGATGTCGGTCTTCCTGCTAGTCACAGGCCCCTACAAAAAGAGTGGGGATGGTGGTAGATGGATTTAGGGTGAGTTGTCTAAATATGGGGTCTCATGCATAACCCCATACATATATATACACACCATGATGCCAAACGTACTTTGGGTGAAACGAGAAATAAACGGTATGTTCTAGAAATGTCGGTCCATATATTCCCGTCGTCAAATTATTAAATCTGTGTACTTTTACACCTTTGCAGGCCGATTCAAAAAACAAGTTCACTGTCCATTTTATCCGTTCACAGAGCTAATGGGTCGCCTATTCTCAAACCAACTTTAATTGCTATTGGTCAGTCGCTTGAAACCTCCAGCAGTCAAATATGGAAGTACAGTATGGCAGACTTTGCGGACTGACAGCGAACTGAAGCCTTCGAGATTGCAGTTTTCAGACTGATAGAACCAGGCGACGATTTAGGAGAGTTCAAACCGGAAACGTGCGCGTCTCTTGAGTGACTGGTTCATTCAGTTTGTCAGATTCAAGAAACAACCATTTTTGCGAATGGTGATGTTGGTGATTTTACCTGCACATTGCTCTCTCATTTGAAATTTACCCAGTATCTGCTGCTAGGGTGGACTTGCAATTGGGCTCAAAAAGGCTCTTCAGTTGAGCTACGCAGTCACTCCATTTATTTGTCCGTTCGAAAATAGGCTAGACAGTTTGATAGTCACCCAAATCTGGTATGGTTCAAGCATTGACGCAACCCATCTTCTTCACAGACAATTAATCATCAAATTTGAGGCGTCGTATTTGTGATTCTCGTTGGAGATTTTAGTACATGATACATTGCACCAAGTCATGTCCTTAATTATTTTGTGAATTGTATCGAAGAATGAGCCTGTGATGGCCCAATAACGCATATGATGTACACCCTGTTTGCCCGCAGACGCCTCAGTATATTCTGTTGCCATATCTACCTTTCCGGGTGATTCTATTAACAACAGTATTAATTTCTAAATTCTTTGTACGCTGCATTCCTGACTGATCGTTCTGGGTCAAAAATCCATTCGGCATTACATGAGGACGAACTTTTATTGCGTCAGGAACGATCGTAGAAAAAAAAGTAGTTCCATCTTTGTTCCAGTGGCTAAGTACATTTAAACTGGGTTTTGTATTATAACTATTCGATTTCTGAAGCCAGGCATGTAATTTTGATCTAATGGAAAGTTTCGTTATGAACATGTGACACGTATAATCTCTTAACGTCAGACATATCTCAATATTAGAAAAAAAACATATACTGTAGAGCATACATACATGAGAAATAGTGTTTTTTTTCTAACGTTCACCTAGTTCATCACTTTTCACTAGATGACTTAATAGGGCTATTACATCTCCAATGTTTGTATACATGTATAATACCGCTCAAGTCGATGATAGGACCGCGTGGTCAAGCGTTTCAAGATGTCCACACAAACAGCTAGAATACAAACATGACTGAGATACAACTAGAGACACTTTAAAAAGAAAACCTGGCATGTTTTGATTGTGCCAAACGTAAAAACAAATGTAATAATCTCGTAAATGAACAGAGATTTTTACCGCGCGAAATCTTACACGTGGGACCAAGTTTGCAGTGAGTATGTGGATGAACGAACAGATTCTATAAGAGAAGAGATTCTATATTTAGTCCAAGGGCATAACTTAACGTGTCGCATTCTGTCCTTGTATGTCGCCATGTCTGAGCGGCGAAGAACAAGACATGGCTGCGTAGTTGATAGGTCTTGATTCATTTTGTTCTCTGCCACATTCAGAGTGTAAGTAAGTGTTTGGAACTAGTACTATTGGTGGCTTTCGAACACGGACAGACCATACGCTACGATAGTTGGGAATGGGGTGAGTGAATGTAATGTTTCTGGTCTATTTCCGGCGTTGTTTATGACCTTATTTCAGTCATGGGAAATCATACGGCAGAACTCTGATACTGTTATAAGATTATTGATTATTTGTTCATTGTCAAAGTCAGAGAGGGCGTTTTTGGAAAGGAGTTGGTATGATAAGGCGTCATTTTAGCCTACGGTTGGTGCCGTTGAAATCGAGAAAAAAATGTCCTAAAAATCATTGTGTATAATGGAGCGACAAGAGAAAGTACATGTGCGCAATATGTGAAGGTTCTAGACCAATTGCATTATGATCATAGTTATGAAATGAATTTAGACAGACATGTAACCATTATAACTATAATCATAACGCAATCGAGCCAGACTTTCGCAAAGTATGTACATCTATTTTCTCACGTCGTTCCATTAAAACACAATTATTTTCTAGGACATTCTATTTTTTTTCCAATTTCAGCAGCACCACGTATACATGCAGGCCAAAATACCGCCTTATCGTATCATCTCCTTTGGACATGTCAAAAGAAAAAGCTGTCCATCCTTAAACTCGACCAAATATATATCTCTTCTTGCATGGCGAATTATATATTTTTTATATTATCAAACATTGCAGTTACCGTTATAGTTATATAGACACCGTTAATTTACAAGCATTTGTCTGAATGAAATATAATATTTGAAAGCTTCTTAAATCGAAATGAGTTAGTGCGTTTCAGGAAGGATCAGTCCAAGTTCCGAACGCCTCCTTAGTGAAGAAATTATAATGACCATAATTTGTTGTGGCGCGTTGTACCAGAACGAACAAAGGTGTTATCATTTGAGATTTGTCTTATGTTTAATTATTAGTATTAACTGAGCGTCACGGGTCAGTACAAGGTACACATATACATAGTTGGAAACTACACGAACGTTGGAGATCTGAAACTTCAGGTATGTATTCTTGCGGGTCGGTTATTAGTGAACCGAGTGTTGTTGTACGTTGTTGAAGAGTATTTCGATTAGTGCTGAAACTTTGATTATTAAGTTGTATAGCCCGCCTAAAAGCGTATTATGTGATAACGATTTCCGACCGTTTGTGTCTGTTCTATATTTGAGACAGTTTTCCAGGTACAGTTCCATTTTTGTTAACCACATATATGCAACTCGGTGTATGTATCCACGATAGCTAACATAATTTCATAGCGTCTCCCTTCCCTCACCGCTATGCCGACGACAAATACATTTCCCTGGTGGTAACTCGAACATCTCTATGGCGCACTTATTATTACCGTTGCGCCCTATTGGACCTTCATTAACTTGAGAAAATGGGCCGCCATGAATAAAAATACAGAAATGGCAGACTAAATGACCATTCTTCGGTCAAAAATTAATTACAGACGTTAAAATTATCGCTATGGAGCCTCAAAATCACTGAAATCGAGGGCCAAGAAGATGGGCATTTCCGTCATAATATACCCCGTGTATAGACGAAAATCCTGTGACGTCATCGCTGATTGTAAACAGACTGCGCGCATCAGCTTTGGGGCAAAACATTGAAAGTTTCAAGGGAGACAACTCGATTAACATGCAGATTTATAGGCAGTCGTCCCAAACCGTTATCATTCATAGTCGTGGTTTAGCGCCATATATTGAAACGAAATTTATGGATACGATTCATTTGTCACAAAACTTAAATTCGTTTTTGTATATAATAATATTTTCATGACAAATAATAAGCAAATGAACATTTTAGCAGTGAATAAACTGAGGCTTTCAGTACGGCATATACCAATACGTTTTAAGCTACCGGGTATTTCAATTTTCATATTTCATGTCCTACGGAACTAACCTTGAATTTGAACTTTATTATTACAAGATACCTTATCTTCTTCATGGGGCTAAGGTAATGCGACTATATATTTAGAAATAAAATTTGTACTAATGGTAAGATACCATTGTTTTTACAAAACAATACTTTCGTATCCGTTCTGACCAAATTGTCATTCTCTGTTCATTTGCCACTTTGATCAAAACCAATTTAGTGTTGTAATGCCACTTTTTATAAGCTGTGACATACATCAAATATCGTTTCGAATCAAGGTCTTAGGTGTCATTTTAGCCTCCGGATATATATATGGTCCCAACCTAAGCTTTTGATATGGAAGCCTGTCCTGGCGAATTTCGTTGAAAATCTCGACAAATCGTGTTACGCGTGTACAAGTAAACATCGCAAGAAATAGCTGAAACTAATGATATTATTTATGAAAATAATTCATGGCATTCATATTTTCATGATCCTATAATACTGAGATGAAAATATGTATTTAGGTTTTCTTTCTATGGATGCGTTTGCAAAGGAAAGTTATCAAAACCTATACTCTCGGGAATATCGCGAAAAATTCGTGTCAAATCGGCACAATCTTTTCCCATTAATATTACAAGGAAACTGCTAAAGAAACAGAAATGATATTTTATTTCATGATCCTATAATACTGGGCAAGAAATTTATGCATTTAGATTTTTATTTTACGGGAGCCTTTTCAAGTAAAGTTATCAATGCCAAGTGTCGGTATCGCGAAAAATTCTTGACGAATTGACAACATCTTTTTCGATAATTATTACAAGAAAACAACTATAGAAACAGCAAAAAGATTTATATTTTCATGATCCTATAATACTCGAGATGAAAAATAGACAGTTAGATTTTCATTTCATGGATGAGTTTTCATAGTAAGTTACCGGTATTGAAACCAGTGGTGTCGGTATATCGCGGAAAATTCGCGGCGATTACAAGCTAACTTTTCTTTCATACATTACAAGAAGAACGAAGAATATACATAAACGTTTATATTTTCATGATCCTATAATACTCGAAATGAAAACTATTTTTCTAGATTTGTATTTTTTGGATGCATTTTCAATGAAAGTTATTAAATGTTTTGTGTTGGTGTGTCGCAAAAAAAATCCCGTCGAATCGACACCATGCATCTTTTACGGCAAACTTCTCGTCGTGAGGTGAAAGAAATGTGTAGCAAAAGATGTATTTTTGAAACGGGTCTCTGTACACGTTTAAAAATAACTTAACAGAAAATAAATTATCGAAGAGATACAGGCAGAGTTATCAAGTGTTGGTGACCATCTCCGGCGTATCCCCAGTCATATTTTCGCGGAATGTAGGCCGTGCCCACTGCCCTGTTTGTCCAGGTTTGAAGATTGCTATAATTACTGAGAATTTGTCATAAAAATATATCTTATAAAAAATGCATGATATACGTTTTTTGACGAATGTATCGCATCAATAAATTTCCTAAGATAGATGACGCTAAATCACGACTATAAATGTGAGCCGTCTTAGGCCATTGCCTGTTAATTTGCAGGTTAATCGAGTTGTCTCCCTTCATTCGAAGAGTTTTCTGTCACAAAGTCTGTGCGCGCAACTCTGGAAGTTGGGCCCGATTGTAAACATTGGCAAGCTATGTATTTTGGAAATTGCTGACAAGCGCATGCCGAAGAAAAAGAACTTGTATGTTCAGTGCATTCAGTTTCTGCCATTCAATGTTAAATTGGACGTTTCCGGTCGTGTAACTGTTAAATATTGAGGTACAAGCGTGTAAACTCAGCAATAAATTGAGAACATTGCATTAGGCTGTGTCAACTTTGGTCAATCAAAATTACACGAAATATGGAATAAACTCCTGCAAAATACGAAAAAAAAAGATAGATTATCATACAAATATTAGTAAGAATTATTCATTCTGGAACGGAATATTTACACATGTCCACGATTTAAATGCACTGCACGTACAATGCCATTGTCTTCATATACCGGTATACTAATAACAACAATACTACGTTCACTAATTCCTTTGTGGTGGCAGCAATTCAAGCACTCAAAATATGATGAAATATAACAAAGATACAGGCTGAAGCTTCCATGAATAGAGCAATGTTGAAACGTATTTCCAGGAGATGCCTCACCCATGTCGAATAGATGTATACTGAATGGAACACATTTTTTTATAAAATTAGCTACCGTAACCAAATTATTTAGCATTTACATTGTAATGGAAAACATTCAGAAAACTCTGGGGTTGAGTATTCATTATACTGACCAGACATGTCAGATAATAATGTAAGCTTAAATCAAAGCCATTACATCAAGTGCAGTGACTGCAGTATAGTTAGCTAAATAATATATAGGTCGGTCCCAGTCACCTCCAGCGAGGGTTTTAGATAATTTTGTTACGAATCACCCACTTCTGAAACTGCCGTACATCTAATCTCTAACCCCTCCTGCGCACTATTTTTAAAATCCTGCGCACTATCGTGAGATAGTAACAAATATATCGCCGTCTGAATTTTTCAGTCGACAACTTCCACTTTATACGCGCCGTGTTCAATTGCAAACGGCCCATACGCACATTCATTAATTGACTCTGTATGTTATTACCCGGATACAGTGTAAAACGTCCTGTCTATACGTCATGTCGAACCCGGCCTGTATTGGCCGAGTTGAACACTGTATTGGCCGGGTTAATGTTGTATTGGCCGAGGTCAACGAGTGCAGCCGTGACCAGCAGTAACGACCGACTACTGGAAAAACAGACGACAGCAGTGTTATTTGTTCAGCGCGATGCCGAGCGCAGAGCGTGTTTTTCAAGGGTTTGTGGACAGAATTCTGGAGCTTGAGCAGATATGTGCAGACGATTTGAAACGGTTTAAACTTGTTACAGATGGAGAAACGGATGCTGCCGTTCAAGCTCAGAAAAACAAGAACACGGCCAGTAAGACCCGAAATGTCAATTAATAAAAATATCATGAATCGATTGTTTTCGTATAGCCTTAGTATTGACCTTCGGGTCGCCGTATTGGCCCTCGGCCTGCGGCCTCGGGCCAATACGGCGACCCTCAGGTCAATACGAAGGCAACACAAAAACAATCGATTAATAACATATAATACTGTGACGTCACCAACATGGCGCGTAAAGAGTTGAAGTTTTCGACTGGAAATTCAGATAGCGATATATGCGTCACTATTTCACAATAGTGCGCAAGATTTTAAAATAGTGCACAGGAGGGGATAGAGATTAGATGTACGGCAGTTTCAGGGGTGGATGATTCGAAATAAAATTATCTACAACCCTCGCTGAAGTTGACTGGGGCCGACCTATAGCCCTCATACTCGTGAGTGCTATGCATTATTTAGCTACAGTATAGTCAGGAAATATGTCTTTGAAATGTAAAAGAATGACAGGTTGCGTCTGACAAACTAGACTTGCTGAAACTTTTGGTTTTAAGAGGCTGGGTATTTTCATAATAATATGGATCTGGATTATATAGGTGACCTGTATTTACAAGCCCAGTGTAATGATTCCTTCAGCGTTTCACAGTTCTGCTCATCAGCTGTGAAATAAAATATTTGCATATGAACTTGGGTATGTTCTCGACTGGCAACTTCGAGTATTGAAAGGTTTAGGTGTTTTTACCATCAAAGCGGTCATTCATCGATACAGTAAAAGTGCTTCTCTATTTCCAAGCCTCCACTTACGAACGTCTGAACTGTTCAACGTGTCTCTCTTTGTCTTTTAATTACGTAAATCGATTTTTGTAAACACTTCAAATCCGACTGTTTTCAATGTTTCTTGCAGATATACGTGAACGGAACAACGGTCGATTTTGAAAGGATATAAGTATAATGCGCATGTCAGGATGATTTTACATCCCACGTCACTAGTGATCAATGCAGCCGCGTGGAATTGGGTTATGAGTAATGATCACTTCCGGTCTTATACACCCGTCTATAGAGGAGGTGATCACGATTTCTGTGTGTATGTTAAATAATGTAACATGTATAAGCTGTAAGATATCTGCCGTTCCGTGAAAAGATAAATAAATCATTTAAAAATTGCGTTGTCCGTCCGTTTGTCTGTCCAATATCTCTTGAAGAATTATTGTCAGGCTTTCCAGTTTCATATAACATATCCCACTGACGATGAAGCAGAAGCCTATTGAAATGACTGACATTTATCTATTTTATTATCGTCAAATTCTAGTACTGGTGATATCTTTTGAGCGATTACATTCTAGGATCTTCAATTCATACTAACTGTGCAACTGATGCTTTCCAATTTGACTGATCTGCTCTGGTCGGTACTAAAACACCACCACCATGCATTATCAACCTCACAACTGGGAAGGGTCTGTTCTCAATTACCGCCTCAATGTGTCCGCTGATGGGTCTGACCAAATGTTTCCACAAACCTGAGAAGAACCGTTTCCCTCGGGCTCATGTTGCGCATGCGTTCAGCTAGTTTATTGGTGGGTCTTCATCTGAAAGGACAAAACTGAAAAGATTTACTAAACCTCGACTGTATTTCTCTGTCCATATATGTATAGATACTATATGGACAGAATATCCACATAGTGTTACATCGAGCTGCGAGAAAACAATAATTGTTAAAACGGGTATTGTATCTTTTCAGACAAGGCCGCATTAGTTGCATAGGGAGAAGAAATGGAAGATTTATCAGTAAAACGGGAGGATGTTGACCAAACTGACGAATCAGTGATAAAGGACGAATTATGGAGCCAACGAACCAATAATATGTATGTGAAGGAGGAATTAGGGATCCAAAGTGGAATACACAAACATGTAACTATAAAAGAAGATCCTGTAGTCGAGTTTGATGTGGTTGACCGGCCACTGCAGAAGATCCTTGTACATAGACCGATTAAACAAGTAAGTCATGCCAGGTGTATCCCGCGTATGTTATATACAATAACACTGATGACAACTGTTGCAAACATACATTATCTGGTCAAATATTCACCAAAAGAAGATTAGAGGACAGTGACATAATGATCTGTCAATACTGCACAAGGATATAGCAAATTGAATCGCATCTCAATATTGAGAAACTATCCGCACACGATGAAGTGTTACATATTCTTATAATGTTGACCCTTCCACTGTATCCCTTCAACACCCAATGACTTACCCCGTCTCGTAACATAAGTAATTCCAGAAAAATGTATGAAAAATAGCCCAGAACAAACTTGGGAAGGTGACCGGGCTGGGCTGATCAGTGTCCAGGATAAAAGGAACTGTGATTACTCTCGTGTCCTGAGACATATAGGCACCCTAATATGAGAGAAACATAATCGAAAAAGACGTTAAATCGTACTCACCCACCCACTCACTCGTGTAAAATAGTCATTTCTCCCCATGGATAATAGCTTACAGTGATATACTGCTGATTCTCAAAACATTACCTCTTGACCTTGTCAGTTCGTACAATCATCATAACTAGACTGTTTTGATCTTCCAGGAGTGTCCGGGCACATGCAGTAATACCGAACATACCAGACTTGAGGATGATACAGCTCCGGAGGATAAACCTTTTCCTGTGAACCTGTATCGAGTCAATAATGTGTGCAGAAATTATACTCTGCTGAACACTGCCTGTTCCAGCCCAACCACCACGTCCTTGACACATGTCCTAGAAACCAAAAATGAAGACCAGATCAATGATAACCTGGACCATGAGAGACCACATACCTGCGAAAAT
>JAVTVY010044604.1:0-22166 GCA_036873755.1 Hanleya hanleyi | reverse complement strand
GATACGAAATTCTTTAAAATCGACGACTGGCTACTGAACATCGAATGTGGAGATCATATCTTATGGGTCAATTGATGTTAATTCACCTTTTGAAACTCCTCCAACGGAATTCACCTGCGATAATTTTGCTGAAAACAAACACCCTATTTCAGTAATCTTGTGTACTCTTTAGTAGGTGAATCGTGCGTCTTCCATAATATTTTATCACATTAAAAAATGTGTTGCAGGCGCAAAAGAAGAAAGATGCATGCAGAGCAAAGTGGGAATACATTGGAGTATCAACCCGATTATCTACATCCAGTGGTCGGAACCCAACACTGGAACAGCGAAAACGGCTATGCACAGGACACTTATGAAGATTTTGGGTATGAACAAAGTGATTTTGTGAGCTCTCCAGATGACGCCATCTATGAGCCTCTGCCATAAAAAGAGAAAGAAGGAGAAAAACTAATTAACTTTATTAACTGACGTCGTTCCAGTACAGATACTAGCGGCGATATATCATATTAAATACTTCAGCACATAATCTTTTTTCACACCCACTAGTACAGAGTGAGCATTTTGTGGCAAACCTCGAAAGCGACAAAAATAATTACAAAATGAACTGAAGGAAACTCAAGTAATTATAAACCCACCAGTGTCCTCCTAAATTCATGGGAACGTTGTGTGGGCTATTTTTAGATACGAGTAAAGCCTTTGGCATAATAACCACTATTGAAATTGAAAATTGTATTGAAATTAAAGATTTACGGCTGTACCTATACCAGGATATTTTATTCTGCTGTCTTACTTAGATATGACGAACCAATGTGTTAACTTTATTGGGAAAGCTTTCGGGGTTTAAACTTGTGAATGTTGATGATTCTGAAGGCTCCATCTCTATTGCCTATTACTACTTAGTCCACAGGTGAATGACATGCCGCTTCGTCTCATTTCTGTGGCACTTTACAATGTACATGCACGATTACAAACGTCTGGTCCGTCATTCATAATTCAGCCGTCGTCCATTACAAAATATCAGCGTCCATAATCCAAAGACCTATTCCGTATTCCATATAACAGTATTAGCACCAAATTCAAAAAGACAATCATAGTATACATAAACATAGACTAGTTTCCTGCAAGAGAGAAGCGGTCAACAGTTTTCAATGATGCCGGCAAGACATCATGATGTTCCAAAAATAGTAAATCCATATCGCTGATCAGTATTCTTAATCCATAATATTCGTTGTAAAATCTGTAAAATGATGTATCTCAGTCACGCTTTGATTGTGCCTGTTCATATGAGCACCATGAGGATCTTGAAGTACATGGGTTCATACGGCCCCTAGCCCCGGGTTAAGCGGAACACAAGTTACGAAACGTAACGCCATAGATCTTGGACGCTACGCTCATATTTTGCTATCAGCATGCGATATGCAAGAATCAAGGTATACACAATGATATTTGAGTCACAAATGGTTTGCAAATACTTAGAAACTGAAGATATGGTTGTTAAAAGGCAAGCTATGGAGTTTATTTTAGATTTTAATTGATGCACTCCAACCAAAGATTAGTATGTCGGATTCAAGTGGTTACCAATTATTCACAAATTCTATCTGAATAATCTTAGTTTTTAGGAAGTTCTTCATCCGATGGCTTCTGGATATAGATAATCCATGTTCCTACAAGCTTGTATACGCCCATCAAACAGCGGAGGTTTTATGTGATGTCGATTCCCTTCCTTCAATCCGTCCCTCAGGTTTCGAGTCTGACCTCTAGTTCTGACAGTTTCCCATCCATCAGCTCAATTTCTTTTGAAAGGAGGATGATGTAAATAAGGGGGAAATGATCTTTCGCGTAAAAATGTAACATACCTACTGGCTAAAACAAATATATATTTTAAAAATCTCAGTGTTTTGAGTGGGTATGCTATTATATGAGGGAAAGTTAGATTGAAATAAGTAGGTCAAATGGCATATAAATCACAAAATCACGTTTTTGGTGAGTGGATTCGTTTGTGGGGGATGACATGTCGAGTACCAAAATTGAGATAGTCACAGTCACCGAGATCCAAAATAAGAAAAGTATTGAAATAGTTATGTAGGTGCTTTAGCTCCAGTTCATCGACATAGATTGTGATAAAAGCCCAGGGATATCCCAAGCGTATGGTCAAAAGTCCACTGTCTGCCACAAATCAGAAAATTATTGAAATCACAATTTCTTTGGAGTTTAAACATTTCCGCGCATCATTCTTGAGGTCATATGGTCAAGGTCACGCAGCACTGGAAGCTGTTATGTAGATGTACTTAATAACTCCAGTTCAGGAATGTGGATTGCCGCATGAAACATAAGCCTTTTTGAGGTATCTGTGTTCATCCGTTCTAGTGTCTGTTGGCATTTGTTAGCATTTGTTATATAACTACAAAGATTTGTCCGCTCTGTCCTAACGCCAGTTTTTGGTTGTGGATTGCTGTCACACTTTTGGTATACTTTAATCTAGGAGGAAAGTTAGGCCAAAGTATTACTATAACAACCGGTGACGAAATGTTTAATTCCAAGAACTTAAGCTCTACTTAAGAATTCATAACCCGCGCCATTTACAAAATGAAACCATCACTACTCCAGCTGTCATGGTAACCGTGTTGCTGAAAATAATAAGCACTTTTCCAAAAACAAACTTTAACTTCATCATGCTATAAATACGCAATTCCAATAAGTTTGAAAGAGGTTAGACTAACAGCTTTGTTAATCTTACAGCAAAACTTTAGCTCATCATCTGGAGTTCACTTTTTGACATCACCAAATCTCGAAGCGAACGAAGACTCGACTGAAAATACCTGCTGAAATATGACGTCATTATGGTGTCATCAGAATATTTTTCCCGCAGAGAAAACATATTGTGTGACTTTCAACTCTTTTGTCGTTAGAGGTAGAGAAACTATTCATGTGGTGGAGAATGTGACCCCAACTACGGTAGATACAAATACCAGCAGCCGTCGTTCATTAACAATTTCCGAATATATAATCGAAAAGTCCTAATTTATAAGACAATTGATAGAGAGCTGACCATAGAGGACCATACAAAGAGTTACAAAGTGGATAGACACAGACAAACATATGAACATGATTGCATGGTGCTCATTTTTATCATTCAATACGTACGAAGATTTAATTTGGTAGCTCCACTAAATTACAATGTGGTTCTACTAAACAACTGTAGAGTTTATCACGAGATATTGACATCTCATTTTTTGATTTCCTTGTCTAAATCTGAACATGTTCGCGACTAACAGCGGCTTGGGTATATATGTAAACATCCGGCAGGTAACTCACAGTCTTGTGCCAATTTATAAGTATTTCTGAAGGACCTACTTTTCACTTTCTTTCATACAGCCTATTCAGGAGAAACAAATTCAGGTCTGAGAATGTGAGGATAACATTCTTAAACTAGCCCCAATGCTATATTTATTCAATCGTCACAAATTGCCGCGATATAGGACAGTTTAAACGTATGTACATATTGTTGATGTCTCAGCAATAATGGTTAATTGAATAAATATTTCCCGGTTATATCATGGTGGATATGAGAGCATTAAACTCTGGTAGATTGTATACTCTCATATGTTCCTGCTGTCCTGCTGTACTATACTTAAATCGAGTTTATACGGTCATCAGCCACATGTGTGCTCTATGAGACAGCGAAAAAAAAAACGTGGGCACGCTGATGTAGGAGGAGCAATTAGACTTGTACGTTTCAGGGGCGAATCAACTTCACCGATTTGATACTTTGCTAAATACTGCATCTGGGGGAAATAAACGTCTTACTTCACATCTATTCGACAAGTGGAACGATGAAGCAATGGAAGGATGTTTGGCATAAAGTATACTGCAGGACAAAAAACAATAATAACAGCCAGAGGCATAAGTCATTGAACTAAATATTTCACAGACCTACAACATAAACATTGTATTCCTGTTACCTAGATGATTCACTGGTGTTTTTTAAGGCTAAAACTCTTGTTAACTTTCTAATTAAATAATCACAGCTTTGGCACCAGGTCCGTCCCTTCCCATGTCTCTTGTAACTCTGGTAAACGGCTTTGCTGAACATAATTACCACGGTTGACGTCATGTATGTTTCTCTGTCAGCCACTCAAGTGATGTGCTTTGTACAAAGCAGAGGTTGACAGAGGCCACGGGTTAACGTCAGACTGCTCGTATGCGTCACTCGGCATACCCGTCAATCAGAAGCGGGAATATCACAATGTCAGTTCATATACGGCGATTTAATTGAAAGTCAGCTCTTCTCACGAATATGTTAGGCTTTTAGAAAGACGGACCAGACGCTTGTAATTTGGTACATCCTTTTCATCATTAGCATGTACGCTAGATGGTTACCCATGGTCAATGAATAGGTAGACCATGGTGTTCGCGATGATGGATACCCATTGACGGCGGTCACCTTACTGTACTATTTTCAGAATTGTGGCTCAAATTATGGCATAAAAGCAGCTGTTTGGTTTTTCGACGAGAAAGAGATCCCGACAAGTATTACATTCAGTTGTATTTATTTAACAGATAAATAACTCACCGTGACATTTTCCTATATAACTCCAGATATGTAGGACAGGAGCAAATAGTCATTCTACGTTTATATTTCACGCTATACATTTACACACGATTACATTTTTAATATTCCGAGTTATTTGCAGTTCATATACAAGACAGACATCAGGAAACATGTACTTCTGTGGTTAAATAGTTTTCACCAAAAAGGAAACGGTCCTTAGGACTATGACATTTCAGTTATTTATCAAATATGAAGATTTTGTCGTTTTTGTTCCAGTTCTTTGTTTCATGGGGATATACCATGTCAGCGGGTGAGTAATCAATTATTTGAGTAGATTCACAGTGAAAATTTTATACTTTTCATCTACATTAAAATACACGAGAAAACGTTGTTAGATATAAAAGTTACCGATATGAACAATGCACTGCTGAGCCCCAGGTGTTCATGCATCGCTTATTTTCGATCATCAGCTTTTGCAAACGTAAGGCTCACAATAAGCTAAAAATGGGGAACTTGTACAATACCAACTATCTAGTCAGATTCTGTGATCGCCACTTCCTTTTTATCAATTCTGGTCTCACTACCGAATCAACTGACAGAAATAGCGCTTCCGGGTCCTATCGCGCAAGCCTCTCACTAAGCGGTATATCGTAGCGAGTTCGCTAAAGAATTCCGACGTTTTTCCGATTTTGTGAACATATTGGGATGAATGTGCATGGAACTATTCAGCTTGGACAGTAAACCGATACTTTCGAATTTTTTTCGAACTTGTGTCTGTAGCCAATACCGTGTTGTTGCACATACATGTGATAAGCTTATATTAAACTTCAAATAGTTCTAAATTTTCTGTTTTTCAAATCAGATATTGATCCAAAACTGTATCTATCTTTACGAAACTATTCAGTTTTGACATTAAAACAAAGCGTTAATCCAGAATTGTATCTGTTTTTAACACACGGTTTGGTTTGGACAATACGCCAACCTCTTACAGTAATCTTTCATGTTGAGATTCTATCTGCTATGGCCGTCTTGTCTCATATACATGTAACACATTAAACACAATCAGTTCTAAATTCCCCGTTTTGTTCAATGAACTCAATGCTGCGGAATTGAGTCCAAGCTACCCTGAAAAGGCAAAAATAAAACTATGCACAGAGAGAGAATTTACAGCCTATATACCAAGGATACCCCTTTATAATGTTGCCTCCATGTAGGAGTGAGTGAGTGAGTAGGATTTAAGTAAGAGCACCATGTAGACAAACCTTCTGCCTATTGTTAGAAGTATAAAGCATTTATTTGATATAAAAACCGCTATTTTATATTATTTATTATTATTTTAATTCATTTTTATGAATTTTTTCAAATTAAAATTTAGAAAAAGAAAATTAAATTCAAAATCTGACAAAACATGATCTGTTTACAAGCTGGAGATGCGTTGACAAGAAATACGGACGAACGGATCTACGAAGGACAATACCTCAGAAAGGAAAAATCCTCCGCCAAGGGGAAGAGCACATACGCATCTCCGGAATGTGTCGATAATATCCACCAAGTATTAGGTGAATCATATCAAAAGTGTAGAAGTGACGCTGACAAGAGGATATCATTTATTCTACAGTATGTTTAACTGTAAAGAGCAATAAATCAGTAAAGAAAATCCTCCGTCAACGGGAAGAGCACGTGCGCATCTTCAGACTGTGCCAATAATATCCACCAAGTATCGTATAAACCGTATCAAAAGTGTAGGAGGAGTTGCGTTGAAAAGAAATACGGACGGACGGACGGACCGTCGGACAGACATACAGACAGACACACAAACGGACGGACGGAAGGACAGACTTTGCATACCGCGGGGGATAAATATGATAAATATTTAACAGGGTTTAAGCTGATCATCTCCCATCAATGACATTAGAACAAAGAGCATGCATATTAACTTGCATCATTTAACTGTTGACATGCACAAGCTCCATTCGCCAAGAACAATAAAATACTACATTAATACAACAACAACATGCTCAACCTCTATATATGAAGACCTTAAATTACTCTTTAGTTCAATAATGAAAAAAAAATAAAAAAATAGAAAACTCACCTATAAATGGTAAAATATTTACTAGGCTGTAAGCTGAACACCTTCCACCAGTAGCATTAGAACAAAGAGGTCAAATGAAGAGATGCTGGTAGTTTTGACCAAACAGATCACTTACTCTCAAAGAAGGAGGCTCTACACGGAATGACTCGAATGCCAGGAATTATAGTGACCAGTCTCTGAGGAATTACACATGTACGCTATAATATTAGGTAGGCTATATAGATGCAATCCTGGGCATTCGCTATATCAAAGTATTCCTTCTTTTCGCGATTCAAACTGAGCAAACCCGCCTGTAAATTATCTGGCGGAATAGATTATATGCATGCACAATGGCTGAATATTTAATATCTCTACTGCTTCTCTCGACAAGGGCTTTCTGTTTTGCTCTGTTGCTTGTTGTTCATTTCCCTCTCATTTGTTCTCATTAATGGACATATCCAAAATTACGTATACGCATAAAGCCAGAATCTCGGATGAAAAGCTTACACGCAGGTCATGGTAAGAATAGGCCTCAGCTCCTCAGACAGCTTGTCGTAAGAGGCGACTGAGGCACCCGTGGGGTTCCCGGGTGTGAAAAGGAATAGGGCCTCACCCGTGTGGTTCCCGGGTGTGAAAAGGAATAGGAACCAACGTCGTGATATGACTGAAATATAGTTGAAACTCTTTAACTCTGAATCACGCCCGCATTGTTGTTTTACAGATGTAGATGAATGTTTAACCGGTCAACATAACTGTGAAGATATGAGCCGATGTAGAAACACTGATGGTTCATATTACTGTTTGTGCCCCGGGAAATCAGATATAGGAATCAGGTTTGTTTATTATACGTTAAAACGGCGCATTGTAGATAATCTATAGTATCATTTGGCAATATCTCAATTCAGCATAAACTTAGTTAATCTCATTAAGGGTTTCTCTCGGGAACTAAGATTTTATTATGCATGTACATATTAATTCATATTGAAAATATCTTACTTGAGGAAGTACAATCTGGAAATAGCTAAGCATAATGCCATGATTGAAGGTGGAAAATTAGTCTCCATGATTTGAGTGTTCAAATTTGGCCAGTTAAATGTTTGGCCAATTTCATGCATGCAAAGAAAAAATATTTCATATCTAACACCTGAGTATGTTGGAAGTAGTAGTTTCAGTTTCACAGGATGTCAGTAACTACTATGAGCCTGTCAGTGAATTTCATACATCGCTCCGTTTATAAAACTATGGGGGAATTTTTTCAAGAAATAATGACATACATCATCGATAAAACGAAAAGTCGCTGTCTTGTAGCTTCTGAACAGCCACTCTATCGTTTGACAGGAACTTGAATAAGAATACAGTTTTGTCATGGGATCAATTTCATGTCAGACTGAAATTAAATTGCTCAAGCTTGAATTCGTATCATATGAAGTTATTTTATAAATCACCCAATCGGGCGACCAAGAGTTCACAGACGTATTGTCGACTTAAAGATAGAACGGTATCTTAATTCTGGAAAGACTCCTTAAAGAACGACAGCGAATGACTGCCATCATCAGTGTCATCGGCTAGAGTATATTCAAATTGATGCAGATTCGAACTGCAACATTCATCCTGGATTGCCCTATACAGAATAAATCAATGCAAAATCTTGAAGGATGTTATTCAATTTTTACTGAATACTGTATCTCCGAGATCTGGAACTCCAGATATTTGCTCCCCAAAAATACTATAATTATAAAATAGTAACCACTGTTGAGGATTTTATGTGATGAGATGAAGAGCATGTACAGCCCTGGACTTCTGTGTATCTATATACTTTAACAGCTCGGCGAATTACACTCTGGCGTGGGGAAACAGCTGTTATTCCATCATCACACCCATTCAGTCCTGGAACGGAAAAAACTAGGAAGACGCTCGCCTCTCTTGTAAAGAAAACTCAGGAGATTTAGTGGTTATAGGAGCACAAGAGGAGCAGGTAATGTTTTGCTTTTTGACATAGCAATTTAATGTGTGACAAAGAACACAGCTGCGAATATTGAAATTGTTTCTGTATTTATATTTCTGAACAAGAAAATTTTCGGGCAGTTTAAGCTAACCCTTTATCCAACAGTCTATAATTGCACTAACGTAACACAACAAGTAGCGGACTTCTCTAGAACGACGACATCCAGATGTATTCTAGGCATGTTTAGTAGCATTCGTAACTGTACATGGGACGCTTATCGTGGCTTTACTTCAAATACTGCGCCGTTATTCTGTTTTTTTTTTCATTTCACAAGGTTTGGCTAATAACTCAGATAAAACGGCTATTCAGTTCATCGATACAGCACAGACGGTGGTGGTATGGTCTGTATAAACCAGAAGATAATTCGGACTGGAAATGGGTTGACCAGACATCGCCAAACAACCGCACAATGTAGGTAATAATAGAAGCAGTGTTCCCAAACAAACGAAACCGAGCAACGCCCTCTTTTGAAATTTTCACATTTAACGTGCTTACCCTCAACACTGATGCAACAGTGCTAAAAGATGAATTGTTTCAATGTTTGCTAGAACTTGGGCACTAGGTGAACCGAGCGGTGATAACAGAGAAAAGTGCGTCGAGGTGTGGTACTCTGGCACGCTAAACGACAACAGTTGTACAGAGAGATTCCCTTATATATGTGAATATAATACAGGTAAGATTAAATTACCTACGTTTTCAGCTGTATATGCACTCCATTAAAGGGGATTTAAATCCGATAATCTGAATAATCAGTTTTTCCCATCCCTTGTCAGCCTTTTGAAGATTTATTCCCAATTGGGCTTAATCAGCTCATGAAGTCAATTCAGTATCCACAAATTCACGTCAAGTTGATCTGCAGGTGTCAAACAATAGTACCGTACTACTAGTTTCCCCATGTAGTACGTACAGGTGAAAATATTACCAAATCCTTCTTGATTTTCAGATGAACTTGACTTTATATTGGGATAATATCACCTCGGTTGCATTGTTTGATACAACAATATCAAAGTAAAATCAACAATCATGCAATTATATGTCTGCATGGGCATGTGAGTCTGCATGCTACACGAAATGTAGGGACATAAAGTGTTTATCACTTGGAGACTATATGGTTCAAGTTACGCCCGATGCGCCTGGCTGGAGTGGGCCGCAGAGCACAGCAGGTAATCTGCTCAACAATGAGCTTTGCTGTACATGTAGCATAAACCGTCGGAAAGTCTTTCCCCGAAAGTCTGAACGACGAGGAAACCATCAAGATATATCACAGGATGTTCAATTTTATAAGAATAAATAAACCAATATTAATATTTCAAAGTCAGAGCATGGCACTTTAGCCAAGTTTCACAGAATCTGAATAAATTTACCCCAAACACCGTCGATAAGCCGTTCTGCTTAAATTTAGTATGAGATCGAGTGGCCAAATATCTAATTTTAAAGATAACGAGAGATCCTGAAGGATCTTGGCGCCCACCATTGTCCGATAATTGTAAGCTAATGACTAGAGGATCTTTTTGTCCATTGTTACTAAGAACAAACGATTGATTTGTAATTTTGTTTACAGAATTTCGAATCTGAGAGAAAAAGATCGAAAAAGGCCACTGAAAAACACCAAGATATAATCTAAGTTTCAGGAGTTTCAAGATTTCTAGAAACTTTACTTATGTCGGTTGTTATAATACAAGAGAAATGAGCAAAGTTAGTCTGAAAGTGAATGTACATGTACGGAGGATCCTTCGCCTTTGTTTTGTAGTATTTTTTTTATTTATTTTTTTTGCACGTGTCATCATTGGGTACTGGAAGCTAAGACCAATCTCTTTGACACTTTGGCATGAGCTATGAAACATACTTATTGGATTTTCGAATCGGACCAAAAAAGATTTCTTGCACAACTAGACCCCAAGGGGAACCTGTGTACCAAATTTGAGAAAGGTCCATGCAGTTGTTCCTGAGAAATCGCGATAACAAGGTTTCATGGGGAAATCCAAGATGGTTGCCTGGTGGCCATATTGGATTTGCGAATCGGACCAAAAAAGGTTTCTTGCACAACTAGACCCCAAGGGGAACCTGTGTACCAAATTTGAGAAAGGTCCATGCAGTTGTTCCTGAGAAATCGCGATAACAAGGTTTCATGGGGAAATCCAAGATGGTTGCCTGGTGGCCATATTGGATTTGCGAATCGGACCAAAAAAGGTTTCTTGCACAACTAGACCCCAAGGGGAACCTGTGTACCAAATTTGAGAAAGATCCATGCAGTAGTTCCTGAGAAATCGCGATAACAAGGTTTCATGGGGAAATCCAAGATGGCTGCCTGGTGGCCATATTGGATTTTCGAATCGGACCAAAAAAGGTTTCTTGCACAACTAGACCCCAAGGGGAACCTGTGTACCAAATTTGAGAAAGATCCATGCAGTAGTTCCTGAGAAATCGCGATAACAAGGTTTCATGGGAAATCCAAGATGGCTGCCTGGTGGTCATATTGGATTTTCGAATCGTACCAAAAAAGGTTTCTTGCACAACTTGACCCCAAGGGGAACCTGTGTACCAAATTTGAGAAAGATCCATGGAGTGGTTCCTGAGAAATCGCGATAACAAGGTTTCATGGGGAAATTCAAGATGGCTGCCTGGTGGCCATATTGGATTTTCAAATCGGACCAGAAAAGGGATCTTGCACAACTAGACCCCAAGGGGAACCTGTGTACCAAATTTGAGAAAGATCCATGCAGTACTTCCTGAGAAATCGCGATAACAAGAATTGTTTACGGACGGACGGACTGACGGACGGACGACGGACGACGGACAAAAAGCGATTTGAACAGCCCACCATCAGGTGATGGTGGGCTAAAAATGGAACCGATGGGGCATTATAAATATGGGGCCAATTTTTGTTTATATTTCATTTCTTTGTGCTGTATCTACA
Organism: Hanleya hanleyi; assembly: GCA_036873755.1. Taxonomy (NCBI): domain Eukaryota; kingdom Metazoa; phylum Mollusca; class Polyplacophora; order Lepidopleurida; family Hanleyidae; genus Hanleya; species Hanleya hanleyi. The sequence continues at coordinate 10,618 of JAVTVY010044604.1, read as the reverse complement.
ATATGAGGGCATGGCCTCTTCAACATTTTACAGAGAAAATCTTTAAAAAGCACGCAATGTTAAGGCGGAGGGTTTTGAGAGATTTTGACATTTTCAAAAAGATACTAAATTATCAAGCGCGCATTATGTCATCTCAGAAAGATAGAAAACACCATTAAACACAAGAAAATATGACTATTTCTTTGAACGAACTCGGAAAATGACTGAGAGGAGCAAAAATGACCAAAAATGTAGTGGATTTCTCGAAGTAAAATTTGGAAATTGAAGAAATGTAGTGACGGTTTAACTCACGAATAAAGCTGAATCATTTCTTCATTGAGGGCAAACAAGAATGACCTACTTGAAGTTGTTGGAATATAGAATGCTACACGTGGTCAAACAATCGGAATTGTTCAGAAAAATGACGTTTCACATTTCTTCCTGCTCAGGTGGACATTTTCCGGCATCGATGCATTAACCCTTTTGCAAAAAATTGAACACCTGTCAATCAAAGTCACTCTGAATGAGACAGTCATTCAACGTGTTGTTTTTGTTTCATGTTCTTCTCCTTGTTGGCACATGGTCCAGAGAGTTAATGTCATTTACATGTAGCTACGCATGTTTATGCTCACCCATTTTCAACGACAAACGCTTTAAGAATATGCGATCGGAATGCAGAACCATTCAGCTGGGAGGGCTACTCACCGAAATTTGTCTAAATTTGATGTAATTAGACGAATGTTCTGTATTTCCTCTGTTTCACCAAATTATCAAATCTCGCGCGATTTCTCGAGAAGCATGCGACTGGGTATTTGAGTAAGGCTAAGGTAAAAACTAGATCTCCAGAGAGGTTGACAAAAATGCTTTTCTTCAATGAAACTGTCGAATTAAATATTTTGTATGCTAAATATCACCATATTTCACTGAATTATGATGCTTCTTTGATGTTTGTCCATGTTATATGATATTCTAGGTATGCTTATTTGGGCATATGAATATTATTGACATGTGATGGCTCACCTTTGTGACAAAAAAACACGCTCTGTCACATTCCGAACTGTGTGAAATCGAAGCGCTAAATTCGATTTCTATGTCAACAGAAATGGACTGAAATGTACGTATCTAACTGTGTATTTGTGAAAACTGTGAATTTGATATCTGCTATAGTTTATTTTCTATTGAATTATCGATATTTCGTTGTGAAGCCGAAGGCAAGATGGGGAGATTTCAGCGGTCATTAGTGTACATGCGCAGAGTAGAAAATGAATGTACGCCCACGTGCTTCAGGCTTAATGGATAATTTTGCTCGTAGGTTCTCCAAAACTTAGTTGAGTCATTTTATTTTTCCTTTTCCTGGCCTGTTATAGTATTTATTTTCTGAAAGTTGCTTCGCGAAAGTCTTTGTCATTTCATTTTATTCAATGAAATTGAAAACATCTTACCAAAAAAAAAAAGAAATACATTTTTTGTCATTTCATGTCTCATGGTATCATGTCATAAAATGTGGTCATTATAATGATGCGAGGCGTTTTTGGAAATTTAGACTTGGCGAATATTTTCGAAAATCGCAAATATCCTGACAATCCTTAAGGTAATGGACAGGGCGCACCACGCATTAATGACCTTGGCGTCGCGGCCTGCGCCGCTCTAGTGAATTGTTGCATATACACTCATTTGCATACTGCTTTACTGCGTCGAATGTCAACGCTTGACGTAATACGGCACAGCATGGTTATTATAAGTGTTTTCATCTTCAAAAGCGGGACATTTCCAGATCTTCTACAATCACAGCAATTATTGCATTGGGCACATTGGGTAAACATCCATTGACGCACAATACGATCCACAGTCTCCAGGACATGTTTCAACTGTGTTTGAATAAGGCAGCATTTTGACCGTTATCCACGGCGCTATGATAAAGAAAATAACGATCATTCGTTTTATTGATCTTCCGGTACTGCCTGTGGCACGAAACATTCGCTACAAGTAGGCCGAAGTGGGTTTTATTTTAATGACATGGTTGAGTCTGCATTTTGATGTGATTTTACCTAAGGATCAGGCTAGTAATAAAGGCATGTCCACTGCTATAACCTAAAGATCCACAGATTTGAGGTATATTGCAATGTATCTTGTGGTAAAGATGACATTCAGATAACGAAAGGGATATACAATATACAGTGGTTACTACCTGAGGCAGAGAGATTCAAGTAACACTTGCGTCCGTGCAAAACGTAAAGAACCCATACTATCTGCAACCTATATCTCTGCAGCAACAAAGACATGTTAGATATGGAAATGTTTTGGGAAATATATGCATGAAAAGGATTTTTTCATCGCTAGTTCTATCTATCTAGAAATGTTTTGTGAATATAGCCTACCTGCCATGCAGATCAAACCACAAATGTGGGTCAATAGACAACTGACTATACGGCTTCATTTCAGACCAAGCACACACAGGACAGGATGTGAATGAATGGGACACAATAGAGAGTTCGGGATAAAATAGAAAGCACTCAGAGTATTTTCCGACTGCACCAACTCGTTTACATTTGACTGGTATAAGATTTCAAAGCAACACAGCTCAACACAGTTCGGCAAATAGATTTTTCTCGGTATACCTTAAAATTTAGAAGAAGCGCCAAGAAATGCCACTCTTGGTTGGTTAGTTCTCTTAACTATGTAAGAGAATAACAAGGTTGTGGTTTACTGTTTAAATACCACCTGTAGACAAAACGATACCTACAACGCTGACTATTTATTAAAAGTTTACTGTATACATGTCATCCGACAAATATATGTAGGTTATATATATGTGTTGGTGTTTAACCCATCTTGAGACGTTTACTCCATCAGAGTTCTTCGATGCTGATCCATTAACATCAGATGAGTTATTTCTTTGAGTTAATCTGTTATCGCAGCTCCCGAGCTAGCGTATCTAATTCCGCTACTAGGGGCCGTGTGGATACTTCATAGCCTCCACATGAACAGTAGCAATAAAAGCGCTTCTGAGATACTAAGGCTACGTCCGAGAATCCACCGTATTCTCGAGTCCGAATTCGAGGAGCCGAGGGAAGTTTTTCTGTAGTCATGGTTGCTCTTCAGTCGCTAGACGTCGTCAATTTTCCCCAGCTCTTGCATATCTCTTCAATTCCATATATTCTCCATGGAATGAGTGGCTAAATTGATAAATTTTGAAACAAACATACTTATCATGAAAATATTATTTGTTTAATTACAGCTGTCACAAAAAATGTGTTCGGATCTAATGAAAACTGTGACACGGATCTTGAGAATTTAAATAATCAATGATTTTCGCATTGATAAACAATATACCAATTTAGTTGGTCAATAGTGAAATGCTGTAAGTGTAGAAAGGGCGCTGAACACGAAGTCCTTAATATCGAAGTTCGGGGAAAGCGGTCGCAGTGGTTTTATTTTCGTCACTGAATCGCCTTGAATCGTACGCCATGACACTGAAAATACAATCAGATTCATGTTACTTTTGACCACGTAACACCATGGAGGACATATTTAAACCCATTGATGAATTTTCACTTTGTCAATATTTTGAAATAGTCACGCTCCGGGAGACATTAACTTTTGATATTTTAATAAACGGAAGATTATAAATATTTGTATTTTTTTTAAATTTATATCTCGCCTCACAAAGTAAGGGGAAATATTGTGAGAGGGGGGAGAGGATGTCGTCGAAATGACAAGATTTTTGGTTTAACAAATAAAAAATAAATCAAGAAATTTCTGAAAGAAAAACAAAAAAAAATATGGGAGGTGGGTATTCCACTAGCGGGGTCAGTTATTGCACTACCGCAGAGGATTCTAGTGGTGCTCCAATGTTAAAATCTAATGATTACCTTTTTTAGTTTAGCAAAAGTGCACAATGTCCTCCATTCAAACGAGTGCCAGACTATATTTTATTATAGAAGACTAGAGTCATAAATTCTTCATGCCGTTAAAATACTCCAGTAACCCATGGCCGTGGTTCAAAGACAGCATTGTGTTGAAGGGTTCACAACCGACATAGAGGTATTTGTTGTGTAATAATTTACCGCTGGGACGTCTTTCATTGCGCGAGGGGTTTTGACGAGGGATGAAAGACGTCCCAGCGGTAAATTATTACACAACAAATGCCGATACGAAGGTTTTGAATTCAATTCTAACCAGGAGATATATTTGAATGTAGAAATAATCAACAAATGCGCAAAACTGATTCTCTCTGAGCGCGGCTGGTACATTTTACCCCCGCCACAAATACAAGCAGTGTTGCTTGGCTTGCCATAAAAGTATATCGTGTAAAACAACTCAGTGATTCTTTCAGTGCAGAGAAATAAAATATTTTATTGATTTTTTATTGATTTTTTATACACATTTCTTGCCCAAGATTAACCACAGAAATATGAGAACTAATGAGCTGGAGGTGGTATTCCACAGCGTGTATAGAAGGCCGTGCTTGCCATGGATACAGTACCGGGACAGTGACATTTCCAACACGAGCAGGCTCGCGTTTGTCTGCATTTGTGGGCGAAGGGCTAAGAAGAACGAAGTTATATTATATATTTTTTTCTCATACAGACAAGCGGGCACTTTAGGGCTGGAAATGGAATGGTTCAGATTCAGTGTATCACGGAAAGAATGTTACTGTGTTATTGCGGGGGGAGGTAAACGCACTCTCCCTCAACCGTGATGAGCTGTTTCACGAGGCAGTATTTTGTATTCTTGCAAAACCTGTTCCTATGTGAAAGTTTACCCTATTTACAACATGTATTTGCACACGACACGCACAACACAGAAGGTTAGAATAATAATCTTGTACTTCCATTTAACAATACTTTTCAAAGCTGTTGATGAATGTGAAGATGAAGAGCCGTGTGACACCAATGCTGAATGTAGGAATATCCCAGGAGGATACACCTGTACCTGTAATTCTGGATACTTTGGTGATGGCTTCAACTGCACAGGTAATTATACTCTCACAATATTATTTGATATGTAAATTCATATGGCTAAGCCAAGCTTTGTTTTATTAATTTGATACTGGAAAATTGGCATCTGCTAGCACACATTGACTGTCGAAGTAAAGAATACGATACCCCAAAACTTATTATGAGATAAGCTATACTACTTTTCCATTTTCTGTTTTGAAATTCACTGAAAAGTATTTCTTTTCGAACGCATTTATTTTTCTGTCTCAAACCCATAAACTTATTAGTCCTACTGTTCGAGCAATATCGCATCGATCGTCTCTTCCCTCCAGTTTAGGGTGGAATAATCCGACCTTCCCATCTGCCAATGGGCTATAACATAAGGACGTTGGATTTCTGCAGTCAATCTTTTCACTGGGGTATGCTAAAAAAAGTGAGGAACAACCGGAATCAAACAATCACACTGTTAGAGAGAACATCATATAAATGATGCAATCGTGTAGATAATTCTCGAATGAAATAAAAACAGTATCGAGAGCTGGAATGTATCTCTATGACGAGCACTTTGATTCTTGGGTTCTCAAGCTCTCGCCTTATAGTCAAATTTTAGCTGTGGTGTTAGTAAGAAGCTGTCTTCCTCCCTTCGTTGCTTCATGATATAGAGATGACGATGTCTCCCACGAAGCAATGTATATCAATGAAAATAATTTCTGAGACAAAAATAATTCAGCCATCTGCAGGAATAGAATCCACAGCTTTTCCAATCCGCGACGTTGCTCCTACCACTTGATCTATGCCAGAACAAACGCCTAACTGTTGATGAATTTTCTCCTCATTATTACAGCAGAATTCCTCCAGCGCCGATCGTAGGGTATGTTTTCTTCGGAATGAAACTTTTATAAGTTCACTCTATGTTACCATTATCACACCGATTCTCATTGCTGACAAAGGGCAACTGCGGGATCTTGCCCACATGGATCATTTAAACATGATACATTTTACAGTGACGTCATGCATACTGTACGCGTTATTTGGTATGGTAACTATCCACAATAAGACTCGTTGTGGTCTGTTGTCGTGATTAGTAGGACTTACGCTCACAGCCGTATTGTTAACTGGGAATCTAATCGTTTCCTCACTGCCAGATGAGAAACAACAACTGTCGCAGAGTAACCAATCCATTCAGATATTCTGACTTAAAAATAAAATGGTTGCCTTAGACAGGTCTAATACTGTTATATGGAATATGGAATAGGTCTTTGGATTATGGACGCGGATATTCTCTAATGGACGACGGCTGAATTATGAATGACGGACCAGACTCCATTTCCAAGCTCCATGTTGAACGGGTTTCCTCACGGACGACGAGGCACCGACATTTTGGAATCGCATTGTGGATAAAGCTATTGATTCACATGCCGTTGCTATCTAGGCAGATGGGCAGGATGAAGAGACCTCACAGAAGGCGTATATCAACATGCAACCCCGAGTCATAAAATCTGCCATGGCTCTATATAAAAAATATTCCTCGATTCCACTTGAAATGATGAGAGATCCTAAGCATAGGGCCATCATGAAAACCAAGAGCTACTTAGAAGAGGATATTGGGTTACCGCCCAGGAAGGCCCTAACAAATGCTATCAAGATGCGGAAACAGATGTTCAAGGACATGTTGCCCTCAGTGTTACCCGGATTGGTAGATAGCGAGTCTGATGAAGAAGGAGGGCGCATTCTTACTGGATAATAATAAGAGCAGAAAAACTGACGGTGATGTACAAAGCTTCTTATTGAATGGTGAAAAATAAAGATGAAGATGACCGAAGATGTACGCCAAGGATGTGCGATGAATAACAAGAGCGCGATTGAGACTGATATCACTCTAATTTTATGTCTTGTGAACGTATCCACCGTGGGTCCCCCAGCTTGGGTACGATGTAACATTGGGGACAATAAAATATGTGAAACGCAATCCTTGTTCGCTTTCTCTCTCTTTGATGTCGACGTCTCCCGGAATGCGTCGGCGCCCGTTGACGCCCACACTTGATGGGTTTGCGGGCGCAGAAGCCTGTACTTGACGGGCGTTGACGGGCGTTGACATCCGTCGTCGTCGGCACGTAAGATATATTCAATAGCTAGTCATCATCTGTTGACACCAGCACAATGCGCTGACGAGAGTTTGTCGGTGCTAGAGGGCGTTTGCGAACGCTGGCTGGCGTTAACTGGCGCTAGCCCGGCATGTGGGCGTTTGCGGGCGTTACCCGTTTCTTGCTATTTCACCTAGTTTTAGATTTTTTGTGTCGCTATTTATATGAACGAACATTATACGGTTAAGTATTTCAACTTGTCCTGGGGTGTGAAATAGGGGTGTGATTACAAATTTTGTCACTCGACTCGCACACAAGTTATCTAAGACGAATGAACAATTCACGCCTGCAGATTAGCTAATACAGAAGACCGGCATATTACAATACGTTATCAGATCAGTACTATCCCATCCTGATAGACGAGTTGTCACAGCGAAACAGCTCACCAATTACCAGTATACGAGTTGGCAGAGCATTTCCATCATAGCTCTCTAGATTTGCATCTAATACCGCTTATGCCGGTGCTAGGGGCCGTGTGGTCATATCATCCAAGTTGCCACATGAACAGGTACAATAAAAGCGTACCTGAGATACAACACATATCACGAATCGTTAGATTCTTGGTATGTGCTTTAGAATAGGTTAACCAGAAGACTATTCTGTGAAGTCATGTGACGCAGTCAGTATGTCGGCACCTCTTCCCACTTCCCTTATATGTGTTGTAATTAAATGGAACATTTAAAGAAGGGAATACTCTCTTGCAGGAAACAAGCCTATGTTTATGTATACTATGATTGTCTTTTTGAATTCGGTGCTAATACTGTTATATGGAAAATGGAATAGGTCTTTGGATTATGGACGCGGATATTCTCTAATGGACGACGGCTGGATTATGAATGACGGACTAGACGCTTGTTATTGGATTACTTTTTTGACCTAAAATACCTGTTTATGATGCAATTCTTCGACCGCATAGGAAGCTTCATTCTGGATACTATACCACTATACCACTTTTTGTGTGTTCGTATTCTGTCCCGGAAAATAAGGTATGATAGTTATCGTATACAAAATGCAGTAGTTCAGTCTAAACACTTTATATTGTACATTCGGAACAGGCATTGGTTCTCTACAAATATCACAAATACATAACAAATATACTCAGGTTCACGTGTTTGTCTGGTGACTGCAGTAATATTGGTTGAACATTGCGTGTTTTTTTAACAAAATCAGTGATATAAGAATGGTTTTATGTTTCTTTTATGTATGGAAACTACCTCAAAAATAGTCTAAGCAAGCATGAGATGATAAACATAGGCTTACTACTTTCGAAAAATTGTACACACATAATATCCATTGATGTTAGTGTAAAACAACATATTGTACGTGTGGAATGATTGTCCAGTTCTACCTCTCAACTTAACTAAGATCTTTCTTTTCCACACACACGGATAATATAAATGGTAATTTCTCCTATAGCAAAAACTAGTATAAGTTTCTAGGACTGTGCCGGATTCCCTGTGCACCGGCAAAATTTCGTTCATTAAACCATAATCACTGACCAGCATTGGAAATGGATATAGGCATAGTTTACCATTTTGACTCATATATTGTTTTAATATAATTATTTTCAGATTTGAATTTGTGTGTAATTTTTATTAATAGTGTAACTTGGAGTCAAGCTGTCCCCATATAAAATTTAGATGTAAACGTATAACTGTATAGCATGACACGCTTGCAAAATAATCAAAAATCAATACGATACTTTCGGCTTTCGGCACGTTCACCCTGGGATGTCTCACAATGGACCAGGAATATGAAGCTCCCGTGTCTTCTCTAAAATGAAGCTAACGTCTTTTTCTTGCAGGAAACAAGCCTATATTTATGTATACTATGATTGTCTTTTTGAATTTGGTGCTAATACTGTATTATGGACGCGGATATTCTCTAATGGACGACGGCTGAATTATGAATGACGGACCAGACGCTTGTAATTCTATCCTATTCATATACACGATCACAAAATACCCTGCGGACAGCTGTTACTCGACTATCTCTTTCAAGCGATACAACACTCATCTTGTTGTAATCATTATTATGCTGTAGTATAGATAACAGTTATCATCTTTAATCACCTTACACTACAATCTCAAGACGTCCATCACATCTTGGCCCACGCGCATGCTTTTCAAGACGTCCTGGATATGCATACTGCATCCTAAGACAGTTTTCCTTACATCTTAAGATCTTCTCCGTACCATCTTCATACTCCAATCTCCCTTCAACGCCACAACACGTAACCTCTTCAGATAGCCACGTCACGTCATGAGAGAACCACGTAACGTCTTAAGATTTGCCACGTTACGCCTTAATTCCGCCATGTAACGTCTTAAGATAGCCACGTAGCGTCTCAAGGTGGACACGTCGCCGGAAATGACGTCAATGCAGGAAGTGACGTACGCAGATCTATCCGATCCATCGATCCTCCGCATCCACTGTTGCAGAACTCTCTTTTTAACCTCTACTGATCTGCAAAAATCTCCATTTCTATGTTATAAGTTAGTACTAAGTTAATTTCATCCTCGCTTAAACTAGGGTTAGATCTCTATAAACCTTGTAAACAATAGAAAATATATTACAACGTAAGAATTGGTTCAAACTTTGTATATAACTTGTCCATGAGGCGAAGAAGAACCCTCTTTATGTTAGGATAAAAGGTTATGGTCACCATGGTCAAAAAAGACGAATAAAGGGAAAACCTGCTGTTTGTGGATGTGTATTATGAGAATGCCCCAAACTTATGGCACGCAATAGGCCTATTGATTTTGTGGTGATTCTGTCCATCTGGCCGCCCGTTTGTATGTAAGAGTTTTTTTCTGTGCGAGATTCCTTATTCCAGCTTTGGGATTTGTACTAAACTTTGGGTATACCTAAAACATGGGACATAAAACCCTTATTAACTGCGGCGTTAACGGGGCAAACCCAGTGTGACAAATTTGAAAAAAACACACAAATGTGTTATGTTCACGTTATAATGAAAACATGGAAATGCAGGTTGTTATATTTCAGTTATACCTCAAACCCAGGGCAAACAAGAAGCCTATTGGTTTTGAGGCATGTCTATTTGTCTGTCCCTCTGTTCTATCCAATTCAATGGTGTGAGCCTTGTCCCTATTGCACCAGGGGCAATGTTGAACATATATCATAAATCATAAGATACAATCATGAGCCCAATTATTTTCTAGTTTCAGGGGAAGGAAATGTCGATGAAAACAACAGAGAGTCTATTACGTATTAGCTTCAGTTTCTTTGACCAAATCTGTAAAGATGCTTTATGACGTAATAATATAAAATACAGACTGAGAAATACGGGCAATCTCAGCAGCACTGTATTTTGCACCAATACGTGTCCGGACTAGGATGGTTAAATCGGAATGGGTAATTGAAACCACAAGAGAGCTCATAAGACTCAATCTAGATTCAATCGGGTAACTTCATCTTCCGTTGTTTTGGTGTAGCCCTAATACTTAACTTGCCCAAATGAGGCTGCAATCAGAAGGATAATTACAGACTGGTTTTCCAAATATATCTGATATTGAATATCGCATCAGAAAAATA
>JAVTVY010044603.1:0-20522 GCA_036873755.1 Hanleya hanleyi | reverse complement strand
CATCAAATGTTATCACCCCACACATTACTATCATCAAATCTATCGCTACATGCATTAGCATCATCAAAAGTATCACCCCAAACGCTACCATAATCAATTAATCCTACATATCACCTTTTATACCATCACCAAATCTACCACTTCAAACGCTACGATCATAAAATCTTATCATGCCACAGAACACAATCATCAAATATTATCCCCCCGACCTCCAAATCCCTCACCCAATCCTGATGTAGTCCACCCCACATGTCGTTACCCTCATGATCTGAACCAGTACAGGTGTTAGGACTGAAAACTTCAAGGTGTATTGATAAGGTGGGATATGCGACATCTGTTCCTGTAACTTTCTCTACAAGAATGTGACATGGACATCCTAACACACTTCACTGTCCATCAATCATTCTGATGACTGATCAAAGACAATTAATCATTTCTTACAGTGACATATCCAATACAAATACAATCTAATAAACCCTAATAAATCGAGTCAAGGAAATGTAAATAAGATGTTTATAAATTTATATGCATACTAAATATGGTTCCAATTAATGTCATCACCCCAATAGTTCCGTCGTCGTAGACAATGTAAGTTAAAGGAATGCTTCACTCAATTAAAATGTGCTTTCGTTGTTTGAAAATAAATTATGCCAAATATTTCTTGCCACTGAAGACAGGAAAGTATTACTTTAGTCATTTCTTACTCTTAGTTCTGAGCATCTGGTCATTACCATTTTCTTGGCAGACTTGACGTAATTTGGTAATTCTAAATCAAGTCAAAGCTTAAGGCCTCTCATATCGTTAAAATGAAAAGAGCAATGAAAAGATGCAATATCGATTTTTACATGAGCATACATGTACCATCAACACTGATGAACATTTGAACACATTCCACCATTGTATTGGGTTGTGAGTGATACTAATTTTAACAATGGACACATCATTTTGGAAGTTGTGTTGGACCAATCTGCAAAAGACGTTTCAGTCCTTAATACAGTGTCATCAGTTCAAATGGCCTCGTTTTCGCATTACACAAATATGGCAGCACCCAAATGCTCGGGAATAAGACAGAGAAATGAATAAAATAATACTTTTTCCATCATTAAAGACAAGAGATATTTGGTACACTTTATATTTAGGTAAAAACCTTTCCAACAGGAACATTATTCGAACTGAGTGAAGCATTCCTTTAACTATGATTTAATTATTTAATTATCTACATGTACATGTATACAATTGTCTAGTATATTAGTACATGTATAAAAACAAGCTTCACATTTTCAGCATTTTATTAGGCAAATCATCTTTGACATCAGGATGCAAAGTACTCAATTTATTTCCAGGTGTATATATACATGTCATTTCACAGGTGTAACTGGAGCCTCCTAGTAATGAGTGAACACCTGACCCCATTATTGTATGGCCGTTACACCTGGGATCATTTAGAGGTACTTGTCAGTACCATAATCCAAAATAACGAAACAGAAAGTAATTTTTAGAATCACCAAAGACGAAAGAATTAAACAGATTTTGAAGGCACAAAAGACCCATGATGTCATAAATAAGTGCTTCAGAAGATGTTCGTCAACCACGCATTGACCGATTGTTGGTGAACAAGTGATGTAAACAAGGTATTCGCGCACATTGTTGTTGTTGTTATGCAACGAAAAGTTAATAATTCCGAAAACTTTTGATAATTCGTGACATTTTTAATCTAAATGTATCATGATCAATGCATGATAAATCTGCAGAACTCAAGCAGGCCCCCCCCCCCCCCAAGCAGGTTTCTCATTTTTCAAGATATATCCATATGTAATCTCTCATCATTTCAGCAGTTTTCAATGATTAAATACAGATAAATAACAGATGGAAATTTATATTCTGGTGGAATTCAGTAAACTTGGTAGGCTATTTGACCCCAGTTCATCTCTTAATACAAATCTTAATACACAGTTCTTATACATAGGATTGGGAATAAAAATAAAGTAGTAAAGACATGATTTTTATGATAAAATAATGTGTTTATTTAAATTTTTTCAAAGGAATACGTTAATTAGATGCCATCAATCAAACAGGTTACCCTAGGTGAACATAGGTTACCCTAATTTGCCCATTAGGGGACCTATTTCAGGTTACCATAGGAGATTTTAGGTAACCCCTAATAGGTTTCCATAGAAAATATTACAGCACAGGCCTGAGGAATGAACAAGTCACCAGCTACATTAATTGATTGTCCCATGGGCCATCTGGATCAGGTAATACTTATGAGGTGATCGGTGGACAGCCCATTTTTGGTCAGTATTTAGTACTCTGAAAATACAGTGGAAAATATGTATACTTTGTGCCTTCGCCAGTATATTGACCACTGTCACAGTATGATCAGCTGCATTCCCCCATGTCCTCTGCAATGTGATTGGTCCTTTATCCTGGGGTCAAAGCTCACCGGGCAGCACTATTCGAGGCGATTGGACAGACCGAATCATGAGTTAAGACGGTCAATCCATGCAATAGTAATCTCCAAGATACCATATCTATTGGCTGCCTCCTCCCCAAACTTTCACGGCTATATATAAAGGGGCTGCAGCGGTTTGGAAAGTTTGGGGGGGGGGGGGAAATGTGGGGAGGGGTGCATACACATCATCACAGTACCATATTTAGAGCAAGAGTTTGTTAGCTAAGGTTAATCAAATTAATGGCTCAATGTTTTTTTAATCATGTGCAACATGTACACATACTATAATTCTCAGGAGAAGAAGCAATAGAATTCCAGCCCTGTAACACTCTGGGGCCTGACCCCCTGGGAGATATTGAACCCTTGTACATGCAGCAAGGCTGATCTCCAAACTTGTTCTGCTGTCCTTAATCTAACCATTTAATCAATACATTATCACCAGACACTGTCAAACTCAGATTCTATAAAAGGGAACTAATTTTCTTTATTTAAACAACTGTCACTGGTTTTCTCAGCCCAAGTTGATATTAAAAGATTAAATATTCTGGGTTAAATTTGGTATTTTAATAATTTATTTATTCAAGGGCTTCAAGAGACCGACAATGTTATACCAACTGCTGTAGACCTATATCGGGATGGGCTCAACTGTGGCAAGAGTAAACTGTCTAACCACCTGGGTACATATTTATATAAATTATAAATGTATACTGTCTACACAGGCCTCTTCTGCTTGATCTATACAACAAACCTGACAACTACAAGTCCTTCATCCAATGGTGTCTGTATACCAGTAGCCAGCTGCAAATGGTTCAATTTACATCTCGAACAGCTGTAATAAAACACTTACCTGCTCTAAATTTTAAGTTCAAAAATCCATTTTTCAAACTAAGTAATATAATTATGGAAGGATGGATAGCTGCACTCAGGATATAACAATATAACTGTACATGTACGTCACACAATGTAATTTTCTGCAAATCTACCCATCATCTCCATTTCACACTTCCCATATTTTGTGTATTTTTAGACAGTCAAACACTTCCTACATCCTTATAACAGGATATGGACTGCTTCTTAGCAGATATCCCAGTCTATTATTGGGAAATGGACACAAATTCTAATTCAACAAGCAACTGGCTTTCAAATACATTAATTTTCCTGCATAATAATTCACTTTCTCAAAGCCCTCCCCATCACCACCAGTACAATGTACTAGACGAAATGTAAACATACTTACAAATCATTCCCTGTGTAGTGGTCATTAAGCTATTTGTTGGGGTCTATGGTGTCCCTGTCATTAATGGGTGGTACTTAACACCAGGATCCCTCCAGCTTCAATATGTCCTCAAATAGCCAAGCCTAGCTGTCTTCATCTATGACTGGTCAATGTCACTGGCTCACTGAGTGATGTGCCCTCACATTCCCTGAACACACAGCTGTTATCACTGTTATAGCCTTGGCCTGGTAGACTTGCTTCAACTGAGAAGTTACAGTCTGGATGTTTAGCCTTCTGGGGATATGTCAATCATTTAACAGGCACTCAATTTTGTCATTTCTGGTTTGCTTTCCAATTCCCAGGATCTGGAATGTCAGGAAATATCAACCACTGTTTCTTCACACCAAGAAGATATATAAGGTACAGATATGATCAGCCAGAATACAACCAGCCTCACACGTTGACCAAGCCTGGTCCAGAATCCAATCAAATGCATTAACTCCTAACACCATCAGTAATTAAGTCATTGGAACAGGGAGGCTGGTGTAATACATTAACAAGGTGGCTGCCCCAGAGCCCACAACTGTCTTTTATATTATCTCTGACAGTGCAAACATCAATGTAATTTATACACTGGCTCTTGGTGTATAAGCCAGGGAAAGGAAAGGTTCAATTCTACAACAGTTACACAGTTAAACCAGTTCTGTCTCTCATTGTTGTTGTGGGCAGGGAATTACCCAGAGAATCAAGTCCAGGAGATACATGCACATGGGGCGGGTGCATGAATACATTGGGCAGCTGCTCTGTGATCCAGTGTTGATATGTACACACAAGTATTCTGCTGCTGGCACCTCTCAAAGTTCTGTCTTCCTGCTGTCTCCCAGCTAGCTAACCTCTGGTTGACAGAGTAACACTGGCTGCCAGGCTGGTATTGATGAACCATTCAAGGTTACATGTAGCTCAGTGGTGTAATGAGGGAGACAACAGCAGGATTATGTTGATGATAGTGGAAGCTGTGAGAGGAGAGATCAGTGCTGGGGCAGATGGGGCTAACCGGCTGGTAATCAGACAGAGTATGGGCTCACCATTCACCACATGTGCACTGGGCATTGGGGACCAGCAATTACAGCCTGCACACTGTCTGCTGTGGGAGCTCAGTCCTGACAACCCTGTTCCTAATGGCTACAATAATCCTCTTTAATATATGCAGAAATACACCAGATACTCCATAACAAAATACACAATGTTCACTGGCATTCAATATGCCCCTATGAACCTAGAACTGCCAGAAACTCTCTAGTTCTACATGTATTCTGAATAGCTACTTTACGCTATAATTAATTCTGGCTGCATATAATCTGAAACAATCCTATCCAAGGGGTAAACACATAAGGATGAGAGTGTCATTAGAAGATGGTAGGCATCCTTTCTTCGCCCCTCACTATGACCCAAAATGACCAAAACATCCGCCTACTTTCTATGTAATTTCCATACTTGAAACAATAAATGTCACTTTTGTGGCTGCCTACTTCCATGGGTTCCACCTGCTACTTCACATATCCCTGATGATGACAGCAAGAAATAAACAATGGTGTACAAGACATACAAATCTCCACTCTTATCCAACATTGAACAATATCGGATATTTATTGAGAAGAAACGAATACTGGTTCATTTCTATGTTTTCTATATTGTATCAATAACAGTGACCACAGCAGTTTTAAACCACAATGTATTTTTGAAGCTATGTTAATAACTTTTTCAAATGATGCAGTTGACAGTGTTACCCTTCCAACTGATACAGTTTACAGTAGGTGGCCTTCTAATGATACAGTTGACAGCGGATGGCCTCCCAACTGATACAGTTGACAGCGAGTGGCCTTCCAACTGACACAGTTGACAGTGGTAATCTTTCAAACGATACAATTCACAGTGGGTGGCCTTTCAACTGATACAGTTGATAGCGAGTGGCCTTCCAACTGGTACAGTTGACAGTGGGTGGTCTTTCAACTGATACAGTTGACAGTGGGTGGTCTTTCAGCTGATACAGTTGACAGTGGGTGGTCTTTCAACTGATACAGCTGACACTGGGTGACCTTCCAACTGACACAGTTGAAAGTGGGTAGCCGTCCAACTGATAAAGTTGACAGTGGGTGGCCTTCCAACTGGTACAGTTCACAGAAGGTGGCCTTCCAACAGATACAGCTGACAGTGGGTGTCCTTCCTACTGATACAGTTGATGATGGGTGGCCTTCTAACTAGTAAAGTTGACAGCAGGTTGCCTTCCATATGATACAATTGACAATGGGTGGCCTTTAAACTGATACTGTTGACAGTGAGTGGCCTTCAAACTGGTAAAGTTAACAATGGGTGGCCTTCCAACAGATACAATTGACAGTGGGTGGCCTTCCAAGTTCCAACTGATACAACTGACAGTGGGTGGCCTTCCAACAGGTACAATTGACAGTGGGTGGCCTTCCAACTGCTATGTTGACAGTGGGTGGCCTTCCAACTGATACAATTGACAGTGGGTGGCCTTCCAACAGGTACAATTGACAGTGGGTGGCCTTTCAACTGATACAATTGACAGTGGGTGGCCTCCCAACTGATACAACTGACAGTGGGTGGCCTCCCAACTGATACAATTGCCAGTGGGTGGCCTTCCAACTGATACAATTGACAGTGGGTGGCCTTCCAACTGATACAATTGACAGTGGGTGGCCTTCCAACTGATACAATTGACAGTGGGTGGCCTTCCAACTGCTATGTTGACAGTGGGTGGCCTTCCAACTGATACAATTGACAGTGGGTGGCCTTCCAACAGGTACAATTGACAGTGGGTGGCCTTTCAACTGATACAATTGACAGTGGGTGGCCTCCCAACTGATACAACGGACAGTGGGTGGCCTCCCAACTGATACAATTGCCAGTGGGTGGCCTTCCGACTGATACAATTGACAGTGGGTGGCCTTCCAACTGATACAATTGACAGTGGGTGGCCTTCCAACTGATACAATTGACAGTGGGTGGCCTTCCAACTGATACAATTGAAAGTGGGTGGCCTTCCAACTGATACAATTGAAAGTGGGTGGCCTTTCAACTGATACAATTGAAAGTGGGTGGCCTTTCAACTGATACAATTGAAAGTGGGTGGCCTTTCAACTGATACAATTGACAGCTTAACCATGCTCCATAATGTAACTCAATGCTACATGTATGCTACATTTAATCACCAAATACTTCTCAAGACAATAGATTGCAGAACATCTGAACATAATGAAGTATGACCATTGATAAAATTATATAGGCCACTTTGACTGTGGTATATTCTGGTAGTTGGACACAGCGGACAGTTGCCGCATTGCGGATTGGGGATAAGGTTATAGACAAGCTTGGAGTGAAGAGATAGCCCGGATTAGCACCTTTTTATTGTTATTATGGAGAAGAAAGGGGATTTTGTCCTCAGGCAGATGGGCAGAGACAGAACACATGGCATGCTCTGATACAACAAAAATCATGGCCTCCCAAGCTTAAAATGTCAATCAATGTTCTTATTCTGTGGCCTACACATATAAATTTCCACTATCTTACAGCCACAAGATTCCATTTGTTTAATATTAGTGTATTATAATACATCAGCTGTCAGCCATCTGTCTCTGTACCACAGATCAGACCTACAAATATACCCCTATCTTCATTTCACAGTAACCTCTCCGCTCCCTTTTGTTTCTTCTACATATTACCATATATAATGTTGACAGCAGTCCTGCTCTTATTCTCAACGTCACTGTAAAAAGTGGCTAATGTGAAACAAAAAATGAAAATATAATGCTCAGAAATTCATTCAGTCAGCCAAAGAATCAACTCAAGAGTGTAGACATATTTACAGTAGTAGGGAACCCTACTTACATGTACTGTGTGAAGTGTTTGCTTGAATAGTGGAGTCCCAAACAAATAATCAACATCATAAAGCTGGAAGGATCACATGTACGATTTGATTCATTGACACAGATATTTAGGGTCGATTATAAGTGGCCCATAAAGCTCTTTTTTCACAAATTCAATTTCAGTTGGAGAAACTGAATTATACCTCATATTATTCAGAAAACCATAGATTGTCATCAACTTCAGGTTTCAAGACCCAGGATTTTTACTCAGATTTTTACTAAAATTTTGCATTCTCCCCTTTGCTTTAATGAATCCACGACATTTTCTCCTCTGCGGTAAGGAATCGAGGAAATTTCACCTGCTTCCATACTGGATGCTTCTGGACAAGATGTCATGCAGAACTGAGAACAAGTTACATGTATACACTGCTGGCCTTGCAAGCAAAGTCATTTCAAAAAATGCTGATCCGATTGTGTTATGATCCACAGAAACCTGTTTTCAATTTTGCAAATATATTCCATCAATTAGTTAATGATTGACAGAAACATATTTTTTTTGTCAGATTTTTTTTTTGCTCACCAAATCAACATGGAACTGGAAATTTGTTTTTTGTTTTCCTTGAAATAATCACTGAAATCTGCCTGCCTGGCTTGACAAGTTTCTTCTGTAGTCCTGTCTCTATAATTGAGAGATTAGCCCAGTAGGTGTGGCAAGGCCAATTGTAACCAGAGATGACCAAACATGCAGCCTGCTGGTAATGCAGACCCAGCAGTTTACAATAAATCTCTCATTTGTCACTACCCCCAACTGGCCACCTCTATGTTATGACTGGGGGATACAAATAGGCAAATATCAGAAAGCTATTAACTAAACATTTGACACCCTATGTCTGGAGGTCTCCGCATAGCACAAGCAGTAAAGCAGAAATAAAACAAGAAACCAGAATCATTCAATATACACAAAAACTATAACAGCTTTATTATTACTGGTACCCACACAAAAAGTTCCCATTTTCTATAAGTGTAACATTTGGGTATTCTACACAGTTTAGTGTATGATTAGAGCAGGGGTCGAAAATCACGCTCGCCATGTCGCCAACGACGAATAGAAATGAGAACTCGGCGAATAAAAATTCCCTCTAGTCACATATATGGTGACAGAAAAATTCTAGTTGTTGCCAAAATGTCAAATAAATTGTTGTCCTCCAGTATCGTTTATCGTCACCTGCTCAGTGCTACGTGTCTGTCTAGAGCACATATTTGGCATTTTACAGCCTTAGAAAAATATTTACGTGTGTAATTTTATCACGTCCTGATTGCTACCGATAGACGGTCTTTTTCTGCTTCATCGCGAATAAATAAACCGTCTAAAATCTTCTAGATGTCATGATACGTATTCCTGATTAATGAATATCGAAAATTTATTGAACATTCCACGTAAACAATTAAATATCCCATTGTTTACGTGGACGTTTGGCAACCTCAGCTTCGCCATTGAGTTCAAAAACATTTCCTTCCCCGCTGGATTCGGTCAATGTGCACGCGCACTGACCGATATTAACAGTTCGGCCAATCAGGAAGTTGGGTTTACGTCAGGTGATCAGTATTTTCGCGGGAGGTCATTATAGATTTGAAGTGAATGGCATTTTTATCCAATAAAATTGACGTATTTCTACTATATGACATGAATAACATGTGAGCAAATGAAAGCTGGGTTATTGCCCTTCAATTTGATGCCCGGAACATGGATATTCGTAGAAGATTGTCAAGACGGTGCGTTTTCTGAAGAAACGGCACTCTGTGTCACATTTGTAGACGATCTTCACACAATCAACTGTCGTTTTTAGTAAATAAACACCAAACTTGCGTGAAATATTTCGTGAACTAATATGTTTTAAATGGAGTGAGCCGGGTCTGGTTCGATTTTTGCCACACGTGGCTCCAAATTGTTTTGAAAGTGGACCAAACGTGCAATGGTCACTGAACGTATATATCCGGAGTCGATACTGGGAACATGAAACCGTGAAATAGCACAGCTGAGGCAATTGCGTGATCACTAAATAGCTAAACCTTCGGCGAGTGAAAAAATTATCTCCTCGCCAACTTGGCGAATAATTTGTTATGTCTGGTAGCCAAATGGCTAAGGAAAAAAAATTCAAATTTCGACCACTGCATGTGTTTGGATTTAGATTTGGTAGAGTTATCCATAACAAGTAGTGCCATCACCCCAGTATAGGCAATTTGGAGAGCAGACGTTACAAATCTCGTTCCGCTCTTGCTGGACAAGTTCGGGTTCTGGGTTATGAAGACCCCAATTACCAACACTCTCGCAGTCCCGTGAAGTCTGCGTTCGTTACTATTTTCATGTGCTCACATGCATACTGCATGGAATATATTTTCAGAGCAGATATGTGTCAAAGTAGTATTTACATTTTTCTTGTCTTATGAACTTGACCAGATCCTGCTCCCCGAATACCGATGTAAACTAAGCAAATTCTGCAGCAATGTGTCAGTAAATTAAATTAGCGAGAAAATCAACATGTACACCTAATTAATACTGATGAGGAATAAGCAAATGGAAAACTTATATTTGACCTTAGATATTGTAGGAAAATGTTTGATATGTTGTATAAGTCACCATTAAAGAGTGCCAGAGTACATGTACATAGTGTGTTCTCATGAAGCTGTTAAACTATACACATATATGTATATCAGATGGTAATAATTACTGACCAGCCTCACAGAGAATTTAGCAGATGGGAATAATTATGATATATGAGAACAATGTGAGATGGTGGGTTGATTGCCCTCCTACAGGCCAGTAATATGGTATAGGTCCGGGAGGCAGGTTCTCCACCCGTCTGTATCCTGGTACAGTCTGACATTATCCTAGAATTCCTTACTCATAATCAATATCTACACTTTCAAGATGTTACACATAAATAGTTCATATTTCACTTGTCCAAATATTATATTTTCCACTTCAATTTGATGGCTAAAATATGTTCTAGAGTTGAGTGAACTGCTATTTTCTAATTTCAGATATTAGACTTAGTAAGTAAAGTTCATGGAGTGAAGTTCTGAGAAAGGATGAGGAATTCACCCACCCATGCCTGGTTCCACATAAACACAGCCACATCTGCAATGCATACACATTGTGAAAAACAAAACACAGTAACTGGCAAAACAAGTGTATCATATCCTAATCCCTACAACTTCCTATTACAACATCACACATGTTCTGTGTACGAGCTATAAATGATTTCCCGGCCCACGAATTCCTTAACAACATCTGTGAATTAAAGGTCACAAAGTCTTCTCCAGTCATGGAGCCTGTTTATTAGGAACCCGTGAATTCTTGGTTTTGAGGAAAATGTGAAAGAATAACAAAGAGAATCAGAGATATTTCACCATAGAATTAGACCAAAATTTAAACAGTACATGATACATGTACAATTAGTAGTAGAGTACATGTATCATGTGTACTTGCATCTTCACAGCAGCGACACACATATTTGTAATGGATGTCTGTGAAGAACCAGATTCAACCAATTAAAACAGATATGGAATCAACCTGGACATTGACTAGAACTTTGCCAGATAGATTAATTGGTGAACTGCTGGAGAACAGGATTAATTAATTAGATACACATGTTAGCCTGAGGGAATTTGTGTCAGGGTTAATTTCTGCCAACATTTCTCTTCTATAATCCATCAATCATGCATACTGAGGACAGCTGATTTCCCTGCAAAGATACTGTGAATAGTCAGATCATGTTGGTATGATATGATAGATCATGTATCGGGCCAAAACCTGTAAATGATTAACATGTAGTTCCTCAAATACTTATACAACACCCTGATATTGGTACAATGGAGGACAAATGATTTCTGAGAGAAAATAATGAATGAGAACTACACCCAGGAACCCAGGCATTCCTCTGATGATCATGGCAATGTTCTTATATTCAAGACTTGAACTAATATGAAGGGTCCATATTGGCAATAATAGGCCTCACTCCTTCGCTTCTTAATTTCAAATGGATTTCTCAAAAAATTGCATGATGGAGGATTTCTGCTGCTGATATTAACTATAAAATTTGGAATATGTTTTCTTTTTAGATTTTGTTAAAAAGAGAACACTTCAAAATTTAGTAACTAATAAAAGCAGTGTGAGATTATGTACTCTTTCTGCAATCTGGGGTAAAAGATCATATCAGAGAAGGTAACTCGGGGCAAACTCGCGGATGGGCCATTCTGCCAGTTTTTAACATTCGGTGTAAATGTCGATGAAAACAAGCTGGCAATGACCTATTAAAACTGCATTTTTTTTAAATGTTTCAGACATGTACTACAAACATATAATAGTCAATCATCTCTCATTTGAGAATGTCATACAATTTCCAAGAGTCGAACTGGGGGTACTTTTCAAATATATCATGTTTGGGGTAGGGGTGGTTTGTCAATTAATGCTATGCCCAGTTTCCTAAATAACTTAGGGACACCCTAGTTCAAGTTTCAAGTTTCCCAAGTTCCCTAGTTCCAAGTTCCCAAGTTCCAAGTTCCAGCTCCGTAGTTCCAAGCTCCAGTTTCCCCAAGCTCCCCCTCCGAAGTTTCAAGCTCCAGTTCCCCCAAGCTCCACCTCCAATGTGCAAAAGCTACAGTTCAAAAGCTCCCAGACCCAAGGCTCCCAGATATGATACACATCTGGTTGTTTAACACATATATGCCATTGTTAATCAGCCCTTATTATAATGTTACTTATTATAATGTTATTGTTCAGCCTGTTTAACACATGTTTTGAATTGTTGTGGAGCTCACTGATCATAGACTACAGATTAGAATAAGCCGCATCTAACACCTAGTGGAACCAAATTTTTTGGGGGGGGGGGGGAGATTAGAAGTTTGTGAAAATATCTTTCAGGATAGCACACATCGGCCATGGAAAATAACTTTGAATGGAAGAAAGTCCTGTCCATCCTCTGTAGAGGATCTTAGTTTACACACTCCCGTCTTATAATTTTACAATCGATCTGTTTCTTTTGTCGTGAAACTTCGCTGGGATAGCTATGAGGTCACAGAAAGTGACCATCCTTCTCTCTCAAATTCAAATGCCCATCTTATCAGATTTTTGGAGGTCGGAAGACCGTGAATATGCGTCAGGATAGCTGTGAGATCAGGGAAAGTAAGTGAGGAGTAGAGGGGGTACATTACCATGCTTTTATGCAGAAATAATTGGATGATTTGCTAAATATTCTGTTGAAACAGAACTTTTTGAGCTCTGCATGTGTGTACTAACAAATGTAGTTTCGTGGTATTATTGGACTGGGGCTATTCGGTCAACACATCGGCAATAAACCGATGATATGCGACTGAACTTTCTTTTACAAATATGACAAATGCGACCGGTCATCAGATTTCTTGTATACATCATATACCTGTCTTGTTCCCCCGATGATTCGGACTGTCGCATGGACTCTCTTATCACTAGATACCCCATATATATCGAGTTACCGCCATTCACTTACACATCAGCAGCCCAAATTATAAGTATGTATGAATGGACGGCAATTAGTTTCATTTCAAAAATTTCTCAGTTATGTAATTCATATAATCGTCAGCATTGTTTTGATTTTTTACCCCTCGGCCAAAATTTGGCCGAAGGGTAGTGTTGTCGTCATAATCGAAACAATGCTGACGATTATATGAATTACATAACTGAGAAATCTTTGAAATGAAACTAATTGCCATCCATTCATACATACCTCTAATTTTGGCTGCTGATGTGTAAGTGAATCGTGGTAATTTGATATATATGGGGTATCTAGTGATGAAGAGGATCAATGCGACAGTCCGAATCATCAGGGGAACAAGACGGGTATATGGTGAATACAAAAAATCTGATGACCGGTCGCATTTGTCATATTTGTAAAAGAAAGTTCAGTCGCGTATGTGTTGACCGAATAGTCCCAGTCCAATAATACCACGAAACTACATTTGTTAGTACACACATAGCTCAAAAAGTTCTGTTTCAACTGAATATTTAGCAAATCATCCAATTATTTCTGCATAAAGGCATGGTAATGTACCCCCTCTACTCCTCACTTACTTTCACTGATCCCACAGCTATCCTGACGGGTATTCACGGTCTTCCAACCTCCAAAAATCTGATAAGATGGGCATTTGAATTTGAGAGAGAAGGATGGTCACTTTGTGGGACCTCATAGCTATCCCAGCGAAGTTCCACGACAAAAGAAACAGGTCGGTTGTAAAATTATAAGACGGAAGTGTGTAATCTAAGTTCCTCTACAGAGGATGGACAGGGCTTTCTTCTATTTAAAGTTATTTTCCATTGCCGATCTGTGCTATCCTGAAGGATGTTTTCACAAACTTCTAACCCCCCCCAAAAAATTGGTTCCAGTAGGTGTTAGATGCGGCTTATTTTAATCTGTAATCTATAATCAGTGAGCTCCACAACAATTCAAAACAAGTGTTGAACAGGCTAGACAGTAACATTATAATAAGTAACATTATAATAAGAGCTGATTGACAATGGAATATGTGTTATGCCTCTTGAACAACCAGATGTGAATCATATCTGGGAGCTTTGGGTCTGGGAGCTTTTGAACTGTAGCTTTTGCACATTGGAGGTGGAGCTTGGGGGAACTGGAGCTTGAAATTTCGGAGGGGGAGCTTGGGGGAACTGGAGCTTGGAACTACGGCGCTGGAACTTGGAACTTGGGAACTTGGAACTAGGGAACTTGGGAAACTTGAAACTTGAACTAGGGTGTCCCGATAATTTAGGCCATTTTAGACACCAGTGTGTAGCTGAAATTCTTACGACTTATATACAAGTATCAATAGGCACATCATACTTTATTACGACCAGAGTGTTTGTCATAGTGTATCACTTTCATTTGAGGGCCTAGCATTTGAAATTCTGTCTTCTGCCTCAATACAGTAATTGTGGTGAGCAATGTTTACACAATGGACTATGATTGACTAGATGTTTCGCCAGTTCTCTCGATATTATTAACCAATGAAAACACTGGATTTGTTTTTCAAAATTTGAACAGACCAATTAGATATTCAAATCCTGTATGATTATACTCCATGATAGTCTCGTCAAATTTCTGAAATGATTCATTGAGAACAGTCTGGCCTGATCCACCTGAGTGCATGTACATGGATGTCCTTATTCTGACAGGTGATTATTGATCGGTGTATTGACCCTAGTTCAATAATCCAATAACAGCTACATTATTCATGGCTTTCTGAGACAGGTAATCACATTGATAGAGGATGAGATAGCTGGTCATACAGCTTGTCTCATCAGCTGCCCTGTTATCCTGCCCTGTAATACCAGCTCCTAGTGGGCAGACAAGAAGAAATGTAGTCTGTCTGTAAAAGTATGTGTACAGCTGGACCCTACTGACAACTACCTTCAAATTCCAACATACACTCCACACTGTTCCACACTGGTAAAACATTGTGTCCAGAGTGGTATATGGTACCATAGTGGTGACTATATATTACCATAACCGGTACCATAGGGGTACAATAGCGGTGACTACATCTTCACCATAACCGGTACCATAGGGGTACAATAGCAGTGACTACATCTTCACCGTAACTGGTAAAATCGGGGTACAATAGTGGTGACTACATGACCGGTACCACAGCGGTATTGAAGTGGACACAAACCAACGAGGACAGAAATTTCCCCCAATGAAATGGAATTCAAAGAAAATTTAGCTACTTTTTCATTTCAAATTCAAGTCATAGAACTAAAAGAATACGAAGCTGCGCATCTGAAAACCCCTCGGCTCTGGGCGCCAGCCATTCATAATGTATTCAATTTGAAGCAAGACTTCGGGAACACCAAGCAGTCAAGTGACAAATATACAGATCATGAAAAATTTTGCCATTAGAAATGGCCTCTAAGGTTTATGTCCAATCAGAGAAACCGGTATTCATTACATAAATCTGTTGATGCATCGATGATGTATACCAAATTTTTTCATCGAGCATTTGAAAATTATCAGAGATAGAGATCATTAATGATTTCGCATAAATTAAAGATGGCCGCCCATCCTTCCCACCACTCCGAGAAACTGATGTGGTTATTCATTGCAAGTCTCTTGATACATGGATGCTGTACACCAAGTTTCATATAGAACACTGAAATGGTATCAAAGATATACATCATTAAAGATTTTGCATAAATTAAAGATGGCCAACAAGGTTTCCGCCCAATCAGAAAAACCAGAACTGTCTATTGATACATCGATGATGTATACCAAATTTTACATCGAGCACTTGAACGGTATCAGAGATATAGATCATTAATGATTTCGCATAAATTAAAGATGGCCACCCATCTTTCCCGCCACTCAGAGGAACTGATGTGGTTATTCATTGCAAGTCTCTTGATACATCGATGCTGTATACCAAGTTTCATATAGAACACTGAAATGGTATCAAAGATATACATCATTAAAGATTTTGCATAAATTAAAGATGGCCACCAAGGTTTCCGCCCAATCAGAAACACCAGAACTGTCATTTATCGTAAGTCTATTGATGCATCGATGATATGTACCAAATTTTACATCGAGCACTCGAACGGTATCAGAGATAGAGATCATTAATGATTTTGCATAAATTAAAGATGGCCGCCCATCCTTCCCGCCACTCATAGGAACTGATGTGGTTAAACATTGCTGGTCTCTTGATACATCGATGCTGTATACCAAGTTTCGTATAGAACACTTGAATGGTATCAAAGATATATATCATTAAAGATTTTGCATAAATTAAAGATGGCCACCAAGGTTTCTAACGAATCAGGGAAACTGGTTTGGTCATTCCTTTGAAGTTTCTTGATGCATCGATGATCTATACCAAGTTTCACACGGAACAGTGAAATTGTACCTAAGATGCACAAGATTAATGATTTTGCATAAATTAAATATGGCCGCCAAAGTTTCCAACCAATCAGGTCCAGATTCAATAGGGTTCTGGGTCATGAGCATATGGATGTGCAGTGCAAGTTTGGTGTGCATAGGGTAAGTCGTTCTAAAGATATCTTGGTAACGAGAAAGCTGTGATGGTTTCGCATAAATTAAAGATGGCCGCCAACGTTTCCAACCAATCAGGTCCAGATTCAATAGGGTTCTGGGTCACGAGCATACGGATGTGCACTGCAAGTTTGGTGTGCCTAGGGTAAGTTGTTCTAAAGATATCTTGGTAACGAGAAAGGTGTGACGGACAGACGGACAGACGGACGTACATGACGACGACAATACCCTTCGGCCAAATTTTGGCCGAGGGGTAAAAATGCCTAAACCACCTTTATCACACAATTCTCCTTTAGAATTCCATAATGTCATTATCCTGAAACAAGGGACTCTGAAACAAATGCCACTCTCTACAACTACAATACAAATTTATGTATTTACCATTACTCAAATATACTGTTGAGGTGCCTAAAGTAGATGTTTTGATTTTCACAGTTTTCCCACAAAATCTATTTAGCAAAACTTCCATAATTGCTCTCTTGGACCCCCTAAAAAGTGGCGTTTCCATCTGAGACGCAGGCATGACCTGGATCATCTTTGGACACGAAAAGCACACCAAAGCTGCTTCCTAAGTAGCAGATTTCTCTCCCACAGATTCAATTCAAAATATCTATTTGACTGAAAAAGCTCAAGAAACCTAAAAAAAACGTCCAAAATACCAAGCTGACCCGTACAACATCAGTCATCTCACATCAGTGGCCTGATCAATCTGTATGCGCACAGAGGTCAAGTGGAGGTCATGCAGAATCTAGTGTGTTACGCCAGGAACTCACTCTATACTAATATCGTTTTTACACTGTGTTTTCACTGTAAACAAGAAAAATATGACAGAAAATAAAATATTCTTCACACATTTAGTATTTCCTGCTTTAATCAAACCTTCCCAAATCAAGTTTCCACCTTCCACTGAACATGTGCATCCAATCAGTGTTGATCAGCTTTCTCAGTGACCAATCAATGTCCTCATCATCATACCAGGTTAGAGACCGGCCCATAATGTTTGTCAATTGATTCACGCATGTACATGTATGTAAACCACATTCAATATATCTATATATGTCTGCTAACAAAGCATTCAAATTTAAAACAATTAGAAACCATGAACAACAGAAAACCCAGTTACAGCTAAATACAAATAGTAGAGCGCACAAGTACAATTTAAAGTAAACAAATTACAAGAAAATCCCAGTAATTACAAGCGAGAAACATGGTTTGCCAGATGCGCGACTCTCAGCCTATCAAACCTATGCTCGATAAAGGACAGCTCAACGGTATCGACATCACCCACCAACACATTTTTCTTAACGAAAAATTTCCACAACAACAAATACAGCAACTGCATGTACACGTTTTTTACACGTATGATTTTTATTCCAGCATATGGCATATTGGAACAATTATAACAGGGGCATAATGGAACTGATAGAAAATTAATATTTATCGACAAATGGCTGTTGTGTAGTCCAAGGACGTCAGGTACATATCTTTAGACTAGCAGTTCAGTGTGGAGGAAAAACCTCTGCTTGCAGGTGTTATATGAATAATTTACCAACAACTTCTAATTCCGTATGAACGGGCAGGCACCTTCTCTGTCTTCTAGTTTACATTTGCAATGGGTTTATGAATTTTACATAAATTGATCGGTGACAGACTAGCTCAGCATTAAACCACATGTGCTCTGGTTCTGATGGGTGAGCTAACATATGCTGCTGTCTGATATCACAGGCTCTTCCATCAATCAAACTTACACCTGCCACACTCATCTTTTCTTAATATTGGTATCTTTTCATTCATTTGAAAACTATCCAAAATTGTTCAGTATTCATCAACAGTTGCACATAAATCATTTCATGTACCATGATCAATGGATCTCAGAAACTCTCTTTGAAGCACCATGAATCTTTCTCCAGTTTTATTGTGGCATCAACACGAATGATACATTTTAGTGTAACCTCCTTCGGGACGACAGTAATGTCATTTCCATTTGTATATATAAATGAGCCAATCAAAAAGCTTCTCTTTTGGAAGAAGTTCCATTTTGTTTGGTTTCTATAAACCTTTATTCCTACATGAACCATGACCAATTTAGGATCCTCACAACCCAATATATTAGGGTAATCTCATGTGACAAATTCTGACCAATTCATAAACTCTACCATCCAATAGGGACCTCAAGTACCAGTAACTACGACCAATTCAGGATCCTAATAACCCAATTGGGTGATATGCAGTGCGATATATTAACCCTGACCAATGTGAAACTTGCACAATAAGAGCACTGGATAAAGTGGGCATGCCAGTTCTGGATATTGATTGGTATAGTTGAGTCAGAAAGGTGTAAAATCGCTAAACTGGAAGTGATCAAAAGAGCCATTGATTGACCACATTATAAGTAAATTGTGAAATCCTAGCATTCAGGATCTCTCATCCCAATATGACAACTCTGAGCAATTCAGGATCCTACTAACACAAGAAGGTGATCTTAAGTGACACAAACCTTAACCAATTCCTGATCCTCACAGCCCCATATGATGATCTGAGTTGCCAAAAATTCCACCCAATTCAGGATTTCCGTAATTCAATAAGGTGATTTCAGGCATCACAAACCCCGACCAATTCAGGATCCCAATAGGGTGATCTAAGGTGCATCATACCCTAACCAATTCAGGATCTCCAAAATCCAATTGGGTAATCCAAGGTGCTTCATACCTGAACCAATTCAGGATCCCCAGAACCCAATAGGGGGATCTAAGGTGACTCATACCCTAACCAATTCAGGACCCCCAGAATCCAAGAGGATGATCTAAAATGCCTCAAACTATAACCAATTCAGCATCTCCATAATTCAATAGGCTGAGTTTGGGTGTTCAGGATCCCCAGATCCCAATAGAATGATCTAAGGTGCCACAAACCCTAAACAATTCAGGATCTCCACAATCCAATAGGGTGATTCCGATGTCAAAAACCCTGACCAATCCGGGATCCCCACAAGGATACGACAAACTCTAACAAATTCATGATCTCCACTAGCAAATAACCATGTGCTACAAAGCCTAAGCAATTCATCACAAAGATATTGTTAAACCAGAACAGATCAGCCTGGAGCTCCAGGTGATAAAACTGACAGCTACTGGTTGATATCTTTAACATCTAACAAAAACAAGCAAGTCTGTATCTATCTGGCAATGGGAAAGTGCTGGCAATAACAAACAGCTGCAGGTGAGGCAATTTGCATATTTACAACCCATAAAGTGAGCCTGGAGAAAAGCAGCTTCAAATCCAGCATCAGACCACCAGTGTAGATCAACTAGGTTTATGTTTTAATGTTGGTTCACAATTTACTGGCTGATGAAGTGGAGGCACACCTGGTGACGATGGTAGAAGTGTGTTTGAGGTACTCAATCCTATCTCCCAACCAGGCTTCTGCATTTGTTTTATCACCCAGACCTGTTAGACAAGGGAGAAAGGGTGGCTGTTATCACAGGCTTTCTCCCTGTGCCCAGATTTCATATCAGCTTCATGTAGTCACACTGATGTAACAGCTGTCAAGCCTGGCACGTGTGCAGACGTCAAGTTCTACAGTCACAGTATTCGCATAGCACACATACATCATTCTGCAGACTACCCACAACAATGGCTGGAATGATGAAATAAAGTTGCCAAAAATAATGATGAAAAGTCTTACAAAAACTGTTAGGGATTTTGTGGCGAGGGGATATAGGAAGGGAGAGTGATTGTGACGCGAGATGATGGAAATATTTGCCAAAATAAACTATAGCGATCGAGTCAAAACTTATTGGTCAGAGGGAATATTGAAGGTAGCACATATAGATCTGGCTCAGTCCAACAGCTGACACCACTTAAACAAAACAGCTCCCAGAAAACAG